>LPNX010506443.1:396839-461719 GCA_001517045.1 Pseudotsuga menziesii | reverse complement strand
GGGGGGGGGGGGGGGGGTAGAACCACCCCCAAAATTCTCTTATAAGGGCATTTTTTATCTCTTCCAAAACCACCACTAAAATTCCAAACTTTTAGCATAGGTGCTATTAGGGGAGATTTTGTAAAGACCGCCTCCAAATGCAAAACCACCCCCAAAACTAACTTTTGGAGGTGGAAGACAACCCCCCCTAAAATTCAAATTTACTGTAGTGTCAAGGTTGTGAATTCCCATCTATATTACAACCTCCTCCTTGGACATAGTTACATATACGCAATGTGAGCCATTGATTCTACCATCTTTTGAATCATGATGTTCCCCTGTGATGGGAAGGTTGTGACTATCAACCAATTGATCCACTATGATCCTAAAGGACTGAGAACTATGGAGCATGTCATCCCTACCATAGACACCACCATCAATAGTGTATCCATCCCCTCCCCATATCCCATTGGTATAGGTCAGTTTATTTGCGTCCTTCTGATGAACACCTTTTTTCCCTCCCACATTCTCCCTCTATGACTCACATATCATATTTTTGCACCATCACATCTGGTAACCTTTCGACCTCATTGCAACCTGAGTCACATACCCAACTAAAGACCACCGAAAATGATTGGTTTTCATTATGCATACACACAATCCCCTTCCTCTTTCCACCTTCTTGAATTATGATTAAACTCGTCATGGTTACTCTCAACCTTTTGGAATTCACTTTGGGAATTCAAGAGTGTTATATTAACCCACCCAACCCCTCCCTGACACAAAAAATCATTCTAAACCCAACCCAACCTATTGAGGCAGTGTCACACCCATCTCCTATTTCACAACCAAATTATTATGCATCTACTTTTGCACTTGCTCTTCCCATGAATAATGGGGACAAGGCACCAAAATACCTAGCAGAATCACGTCCACCTCCTACTAGTACTTTATGCGATGTGCGCAACCATGCAATGCAAAATTCTCCCAATTTTTTCCTTTTTCACACCCACATGTGCATAGTAGTAGATACCGATGACATTCCAGTGGTCAATGTACCAAAAATACTTATGATTAAGAACAAATCGCTATGAAAAAAACACTCATGTGAATTTTGTGGCATATATGGTCATTATTCACATCATTTCCCAAAATTTATCGAGTACCAATCTCTCCTCGGTAACCTTCAGAAGCACTCTCGTGAGTCTAAAATCACTATCCTCAAGGAAATATGTTATAGATAAAACTTCCTATGCCTTGCGGTACCACAACTGACAAAGTAATCGTAGAAATCAATCCCTTCCCATATGCAAGAGAAATAAAACATCTAACACTAAAGGATCTCGAAACATACCTTATTCCGGATGGTTGATGTAGATCCCCACTGAGATTTTCCAATCCTGCTTATATTAGCAATTTTCTCTCTCAACAATCAACAAACAAGACAAGCATGCTATATAATGGTGTTAGACCTATTCTAGCATATATAATCAATACTGTATAAGTAATTAAAAGCATCCATGGATTCAATATTCATTTAAATGCACATCATTAGCTGGGAAAACATATTTCTATTAATATAAATCAGAGATTACAAGAATGACAACCTCTATCAGCATGTCTACGAACCAAAGAAACTGAGTCCTCCACCTGGGCCTCCACCACCTCAATCCTACATCTCTCGATAGCTAGCTCACAAGCAAAGGAAATCTTGGGAAGAACAAAAAGTGCTCCAAGGGACAAAGGGATGCAGACTCAACTATAATCAAGCTTCAGCAATAATGGACTATTGTTTTCTTTCTCTTCAATTCCTCCCCTTTCAATGTATCCAAAGGGTTCCTTATATAGTGCTTCAATGGGGTAATGGAAGGTCAAATACGAGCTATCTCAAGGAATATGGAAGGCTAAGAGACAAGTGAATCGGATCCACATCAAGGAAAACTCCAAAACTATTTTCCCTTTTTCACACATCCCGATGTACGCAGGTTTAAGGGTCATATTTGCGTATATACACGAGAATGGGTTTAAAAGTCACATATTGAAAATAATTCATGTTTTTAGGGATGATCTTGGAAACATAAAAGGTACAAAAATTGTCCATGGGGTCCAAAGAGTCTACAAAGGGACAAGGAAGGCCATAAATATGTGATCTACCATGTCTGGTAAAATCATCTGTAATAGATTCCCCCTAATGTGTGAGGTCAGAGGGGTGATACGATGGCCAAAATACATTACAAGTCCATCCTAGAATTGGAGTGATGAAGAACTAGCTGGAATAACCATCCATCCAACAACACAGTAGATATATCTCTGCATATGATTGCAAGTACATACAACAGTCCTGGATACATAAGAGTAGAATGGCCATGAATAGGCATGATACAAAATATGACATGTGTGGTCATCACCATGTATAATATAGATAGATCAAAATCTCCATGATGAAGATATACAAAGGATCATGATCTCCATGAAATTTGAAGATATACAATGGATCAAGATCTTCATAATGGCTAAAGATATCTGACATACACTGGAATCAAGTCACGAGAGTTGAAATCTCACAAACACCACCACAATCAAGGAGGTAGCATTTCAGAAATGCCACCAATCTAGAAAGTCTTATACACAATCTGCTATGAGTACATGTCCTGCTTTGTGAATAGAGGTGTCGAGGTCAAACATAGTAGTCCATCGTTTGATTATCGGTCATTGATGTATACCATTAACAGACGTGAGATCACCCACCGATAATGAAAATGGGAAGAAAGGTACTAGAGTGCAATATAACAAGTGTGAATAAATGTGTTGAGGTTGAACACTTGAAAGAATCCATTGATCAGGGGACATTTATGTATTCCCAAAACTATCGATGGTGAGAGAACCTACCACTGATGATTGCAAGTCTCAAGGCACTCAAAATGACTCTAGAATCTTATCCCAGAAAAAATGATCTAAAGTCGATGGGATGAAATTCGCTGGAAGGAGGGAATTAAGGCATCCCCCATCATCCAACATGAGGTACTCAGGAAATCCATATAATGTGGAAGGACTCGATCATAATGTGCATGAACTAGTACCAGTACCAGGAATGGCTGACATGCAAAGTCAAGAGAACTGAGGAATGGATGACTCAGGCTTCAACTTTATTCGAACAAGAGAATAAAGGTGAATGGTGATTGCATGTATGCAGCATAGACTCAATATACAAAACTGGGACATCTTAGCGACCCAGGATAGAGGCTCCATAGGGACTGGAGGCTTAACCATTCAGTGGAGATAAACTCAGAGAAATGAGTACAGCTCCTAAAGTCAAACTATTAACCCAACCAATGGATGTGATATATAGTGATCTGTTCGAAGGCGACATGACTCGGCTGCTACCAAAGATAACATCTTTTCTTGTCCATATTTTTGGTTTTTTTAATTTTTTGGACTTTGCCAAATATTTTGAAAATCTTGAAAAAGAATAAAAGTGATTTATAGTTATAGACTAGGAGGAGGCAAGTGTAAAGGGGCAAATAAATTTGTTCCAAGCAATGGAACATACCTATGCTCAATGCAAGGAAACATGTGTACAATAACAACACTCGGGGGAAATTCCTCTCCAGAAAAAATGTGGAATCAAGTTGCAAAAGATATATAAAATGGCTCTGCATGGATAGACATGAGACAAGGTTGGGTTATATGGCTGATAATCAAAGTCAAGGAAGCCCGCATAAGGTTCAATAAGGAAAGTACAACTCATGATAATGCAATTACAACTTGACATAAGGAAGTCCCAGGGAAAAGGCCATCAAAAAGATCAAGAGGAGTATGAGGCTCTTGTGCAAAGTCATGGCGATACTATACAAAGGACTCCCACACCCTAAAGGAAAAATGTCGGCATGGGCACCAAACGCAAAACAGGAGCTAACTAGGGTACCCATGTATGGTCAAGCTATACCATTCACATCATGTCACTTCTAAAAGAAACAAGAAGGTTTCATGACAAGATAGAATGGGTTCGTACCTAAGGTTATAATGAAACGGTCATAATATCATGCAAAGTGCAAATAGAGGTGAAACCTAACCTATATGTCAATTTAGACATAATACCTGAAATCAACACGAATGGGTCAAGACCACTATCAAAACACGTTCAAAATGGACTCCTACATCATCAAATTAGTCCAAAATGGTCCAAAATGGTCAGAAACAGTCAAAACTATAGAAAGTGGGTAAAAATTTTCAAAAAATTTCTATAAATAGTAAAAAATTCAAAATTTCCATATCATTGGAAATTTTTATCCATTTGAGCTCAAAACTTCCAAATTGAATTATGGGAGCATCATCCGGTGAAATTCGACAACGTTTGATCCAGGTAACTCCTCATGTCCTCCTCTTCCTATTTCATGCAATTTTTTTATGTTTTCATGGTCCAATTTATTCTTTATGCCATCCTAAAGTATGTGTTTCAGGACACATAGGTATCGGGGTTTTTTCTACATATAGGGTTGGCCATACGTGGAAAAAATTCCCAAACCCATGTCCATACACGGTTGTTTTACAAACAGTTGCGTATGCGGCCATGAATGAGTTTTTCAAGGGAAAATAATGATGAAATATCTTATTTGTTGTGCAGGATGGTCTTAGAATGGAGAGAGAGGGAACATGGTGATGTAGAAGAGGCAGTGCAAGGTGACTTAATGGCCCAACAAGCTTTGTGTGCATGTGGCTTGTATAAGTTTTGGTGTCTTGGCAGCCTGAGGGCCAAACCAAGACTCATGCAGATGCTAGTGGATTACTGGGATCCAGACTCTGATCATTTTCACATTGATGGGATGCCACTTAGTATAGAATTCGAGGACATATACTTTATCACTATATTATCCCGATGAGGAGAGGTGGTAAATATCTGATCTCGTGGGCGAAGAGGTGGCTTGACTATTGATGAGTACATTGCAGTGTACTGATTTCCATACATGGAAAAGGTTGGGAGTCAAATCCCAACAAAATCAATCCAGGTGCTGAGACTGAAGGCCATACTACTAGTAGTCGGCAATATAGTCTCATAGCTTCACTCCATTAGGCCTCACGGCCACTGATGTTCTATGCGGTGGAGTGTATGAGACCCATAGTGTATGACTAGAGCACTGCATTGTTGAGCAACATGAAGCAACAACTCAGTGACTGCAAGATGGGAAGGGTGAGAAACTTTGGTTTCGGTAGCATACTGAGCATGTTCTTCTTTGAGCGTGTACCAGGGCTAAGCCCTAGAGTGGACATTCCTCCACACAGAGTTTAAGATCTGGCCCAACGATGTTAGGCAAATGTTATGCGTAGACTGGGCATAGGTAGGGTGGCTAACCCCTACCTAGTGGACTTCTTTCCATGGTGACGGAGGTAGATCATAGCCATCAATGACTATCCCTATGCAGGGATAGATTTCCGTGGATATCCAAACATGCCCCTACCACTAGGAGCGACATATGGTTACATATGTAATGAATCCCAAACCCACTTTAAGTTTTTTGAATTATTAATTTCTTTTTGTTTTTTGATATTTTGACTCAAAAGACATGTTTTGGGGTGATGACACATAGTGATAATTTGTCATGTGTATGCAGATATTGGACCACAGTGACCAGATGGATTCCCTCGTCATAGATGGAGGGGAAGAGGAGATGACATTATGGGTGCGGATGCGGAGCGAATGCTCCCAAGCATCCACACAAAATTCATACGCTTGACATACAAGGTACCCATGGTGCAAGTCGAGGACTTTCCTAAGACCATGCAGCACCAGGTGGTTGGTGTACCATGGGCATGGGTTCGACTATTTCAATGGATAGCTAGATCCATTGTGTGTTACCATGATTAGAACCCCCATCCTCCTCCTGAGGCTTAGAGACCTGAGAGTATTTCTTTTTGTACTACTGTGTATTATATTTTGGTGGCTCGGAAGCCCCAATTTTGTATTATGACACTTATGACATCACATTTTGGATGTTAATGAATTTTTTTTATGATGATCGATTATTTATTTACATGCGTGCAAAAATGTATCTTTGTCATATGCTTATGTTCTATGAAACAAATGCCAATCTAACACATAGTTAGCAAATGAGTCAACAACTTGATTAAAAATTCTTGAACCATTTTGTATGTTATATTCTCAAATTTCCATTCTAGCAATCTCACACGTAATAATATTTGTAATAAAACTGAATCCCTAACATGATACAAGCCATTAAGTTATGAAACCACTAACTCCGAATCAAGACGTACCTCAAGAGAGAGAACACCATGTGAAATGGCATCACGCAATAACTCAATAATGACACTATATTCAGCAACATTGTTTGAAGAAGGCCATAAAATAAGCCTCCTAAAGACAACACTTGACCCGTAGCAGTATAAATCACCCAAGCAACCAAAGCTAAGTTTTGAGTGTGATGGCTAGCACCATTAGTGAATCCTATGTAAATGGAAAACTCCATCAACATCTTCCATAAGAAACAAAAGCTAATCAACAAAACCAATCACCATAATAAATCCTAACTATGCAACTCAAAAACTGTACAATAATATACAACAATCAGCCTTGGATGAAGATCATGCATAGTATTTTTTAAGATAGAGTCCATTTCTAGGCTCCACCAAGGCTATCCCTTCATAATCCACTAGCTCATATAAGGTGCCCTTCTCTAACACACATTTGACCACGTAAGGACCATGCCACATGGGATTAAACTTCCCTACCCCCAAGGGTTCTTTAGCTTGATCGCACAAAAGGACCAAATCACCTTCAATAAACTTCCTCGGATGGACAGAATTATCATATTGTACCTTAACGCAACTCTTATTTACTTCTAAAGCCACTAAGGCATCTCGACGCTGCTCATCAAGATGCTCTAAGTGGACCAAACCTTCCCCCAATGCGAAAGTGTCTGGTAAAATCTCTATAGATAACTTCAACAAATGGATTTCACATTCAACTAGAAAGATAGATTGCACCCCATACAAAAGCTGATATGGAGAGAAATTGGTGGCAGTCTTAACCACAGTTCTATAGGCCCACAAAGTAGGAAATAACATGATATGCCAATTCGTCTTGCTTTGTGTTATGGTTCGTTGTAAAATGGGCTTAAGTGATTTATTCACTGTTTCAACCTGTCCATTCACCTGAGGGTAATAAGAAGAGGAATGCTCCTACATATACCCTAACTTTGAAGCTAACTCTTCCATCATTTTATTCTGAAAGTGTCTTCCATGGTCAGTGACAAGCTGTTTCGGAATGCCCAACCGAGTAATAATTTGGATGAAAATGAAATGCACGGCTGTCTCACCATCATATTTAATAGTGGGCATAGCCTCTTCCCATTTCATGAAATAATCAACAGCCACTATAATGTGATGATGCCCCCCATCCAAAGCTGGGTTGCAATCGATAAAGTCAAGCCCGCCCTTAGTGAAGGGACCGACGGTGATAATCGGATGTAACAAGGCTAGATGGGAGCACATATTGGATGCAAACACCTGTCAAGGGTGGCACTTCTTGACCGCATTAACACAATATTTGAAGATCGACAGCCATAAATATCCTGCTCTAAAGATTTTTTGGGCTGTAGAAAGCCCAGATAAATGACCACCACATGCCCCTCCGTAGAAATCATTCAGCACAACCTCAGCCTCATCAAGGGTTAAACAATGACATAAAATGGAATATATCACATGGTGATACAAAGTGTTATCCACTATAAGGTAGTTCTTATCTACATGACGTAATCATCATCTCTCATCCCGTGCAAGGATGATTTTATGGAACCATACTTATTTAAAAGTGTATAAATGTTGGCGAATCTTACCAATTCTTAAAATTCCAACTATAAAATGTTTGGTGATATTTTTCAAAAAATATTTTAATTTCCAAGGATTTTGTATTGTTTATATAATAATTTGGTGATTTTTAGGGTGAAAAAAGTTTACCCCATCAAAATTGGGCAAAACATGGCTTCAAAATATGCAAAATGGCAAATCTTTTTTTTGGAGAAAAACCCCTAAAAATAGCCCATCTACTAAATTTTCCCCCTAAAATTATCCCTGATCCCGTGAAAGGTGAGTAGGGACCTTCAACGTTTGCAAATGTACAATGATATCCCCATACCATGGGTCCAAATATGAGATAAGGAAAATAAGCTCATCGACAAATGTATCCTCATAAACCTCCTCCTCCTCCAAACTTGGAAAATCAGATATGAGCTCCACAAAGATCAACGATTTCATCGAAACAAATTCAAGATCAAACTCTTGCAAAATAACAATCCATTTATTGTATTTTCCCCCAATCATCCTTCTAGTGAGGATGAACTGAAACGGGTTGATATGAGCTACAACCAAGGTTTGACAAAGGAAAATGTAATGTCTCAATCTCTAAACTACATGAAGGATGGCCAAAGCAAGTTTCTCCACATGGGAATAACGAATTTCCACATTAGTAAGGTTTTGGCTCAAATAATATATGACATGCTCGTGAGGCTCCTCATCCTTCTAAACCTAAACCATATCAACTGTCTCCATGGACGCGGCCACATAAATAAATAAATCATGGCTATAGTTGGGTGGACTAAGCATGGGGGCCGATGCTAAGGCTTGCTTAAGAGCATCAAAGGACTCTTGGGCTCGCTCATCTGAGAAAATAGGAGTGTCCTTCTTTAAAAGATGCATAAATCCTTTAGTCAATTTGGAAAAATTAAATACGAATCTATGTAAGAAATTTTCCATGCCTTGCAAAGACTGAAGATGTCTAATATTACACGTGGGAGACAATTCAAGTATTACCTCAACGTTTAAGGGATCGAATCTTATACCCTCCCTCGATACGATGAACCCTAGAAAGCTACCAAGAGTCACACAAAAGATGCACTTATAAGGATTTAACCAAACCTGCTAATGACGATATCTTTCAAATACTAACCTCAAATGGTATGGATGATGCACTCTCAAATGAGAATGAGCAGTAAGGTAATCCAAATACACTTCGATAATCATTTTGAGATCATGAAAAATTAAGGTCATAGCCCACTGAAAAGTAGCTCTGGCATTTTTAAGGATGAAAGGCATCTTTCGATATGCAAAAGTACCCGAAGGACAAATAAATGCAGTCTTATGTTGATCCTTAGGTTTGATATGAATTTGATTATATTTGGAAAAACCATCCATGAAGGAGAATACCTCGCTTTCCGCACACTCATCCAAAATCTGATGAATAAATGGTGTGGGAAAATTATCCTTAGGACAAGCACGATTTAAATCATGAAAATCAGTACATATACAGATTTCTCCCTGCTTCTTATCAACTGGAATGGGATTTGAAACCCACTCTGTTAAGGGAATGAAATAGATAAAAATGAATTTCAACAGTTTCTCTATCTCTGCATTAATTGTGGGTGCTTTTCTAGAATGCACTGTACACAAACGTTGTCGAATCGGATTTGAATCCGGATAGGTATTGATCTCAGGTTCGACAATACAAGGGTTGATACCTGGCATTTCCTTGTATGACCAAACAAATATGTCATGAAACTCTTTAAAAATATGGATATACTCTGCAATCTCATCAGGAGAAAAAATCGCCCCAATGTGGACATTCTCAACTTTTCCAGGATCGCGAGAAATATTGATAGGAATAGTAGGTGATAAATTCACCATGTTTCCATCGGCCATATGACTATGAGAGCTCAATGGAACCATGAGACTACCAATATTCTTGCTACGAATATCCCTGAAGTCATCACGCTCCATACAGTTGAGATCAGGAAAAAAATATGATCGATTATGTAGCTCTTCCAAAGGTGGCTCAACTCTGTACATGGCCTCAATAATGGCTTCATCCGATCGAAAAACATCATTGCATAAATCATGTGCATGAGAGGACTCAACTGCCCATGCATGCAGAACATACGGGTCCTCCTCCTCCATTTGCGAAGAGGAAGGACTATGATCTACAACTTGATCAAGTTTTGCTTGATATGCTACCATCATTGCAGGCAACACCACATCCATTTCGATAGGTCCAATCAAAGGAATTAGAGGAGGAAGAATCCAAGGATATTCCATATGGGTAGTGCAAGAAGAAACCAAATTCAATGAGGAAGAAACCCCACCAAAACTAGATCTGATCATAATAACGAGTGTAGGACAGCTAAAGGTTCCCATAAGAGATGGATACATACCCACACCCACACTCCTAGTTGCTGGCTGAGAATGATCGATAATCAGGATAGAAGTTCCCAATGATGCATTAACACTCAGATTACAGAATGATGTCTGATCAATTGTAAAGATCTTCCCATTAAATGGAAATCATACTACTCGAAAGAGAGAAGAAGCTACCTCTTGCATACTATACATCCAAATCTGACCCAGCAAAATATTGTAGTCAAGGGGTGCATCAACCACCTTGACCTCGATCATGACGATATTCCCTCCCAATTAGACCTTAAGAGAAGGAATAATTCCATCATTAGAGGAAATTTCAACTCAAAATGGGCCTCCTAAAATGAATTAATAAAATAATAGTTAAAATAATAAAATAATATTTATTAATTTTGGAGGAAGAAAAGAAAAAAACTACTTTTTTGTTTGTATTTTTGACATATCTCCCTGAGTTTTTACTCAAATTTCGATCGGGAGAGCTCGTTGGATGCGGAATTAAATTTTGCATCCAACGAGTACCCACTCGGCATGCTTTTGATGGACCCCGCTACCCCAAAAACAAGAAATACCTGAAAAAATGAAATGATGACATCATCATTTCATTTTTTCAGGTATTTCTTTTTTTGGGGTAGCGGGGTCAGTCAAAAGCATGCCGAGTGGGTACTCGTTGGATGTAGAATTTAATTCCACATCCAACGAGCTCTCCTGATCGAAATTTGAGTAAAAACTCAGGGAGATATGTCAAAAATACAAACAAAAAAAGTAGTTTTTTAATAATATCTCTCCCCAAATTTATATTAAAAAAGTATTTAAGACCTATACGGTATTTCAAATTTAAAGAAATTTCATTGGCTAACACATGATGACATGGAATTTGAATAAAAGTTAAAAGGCCCATTTTGAGTTGAAATTTCCTCTAATGGCAGCTGGAAATATCTACCATCAAAAGCTATCAGCACAATAGCGGGTTGAGGCAACTCGAGAGAACCCAAACCCTTCCAACATGACAAAGACATCACAGAAGCAGCAACGCCTTCATCAATCACAGTGCATTTGATGGTCATATTAAGACACTTTACATAAATCAAAAGAGACACATAGTAAGGCAAGCAAGGCTATATTCCCATGGTTTCAAATTTGATAACAAAAGAAGAGTTATCACCATCAACCTCAAGAGCATAAAGCAAGGCTCTCCTCTGTGGAGGACAAGTATGAAGTACTTCAAGAATGGACATCACATAAGGAGTTTGGCCCAAATCCTTGACAACAGAATAGTTTTGGGTGGCTTGGACATTAGGATTGTGCCCTGAATGCTTAAGGACTTCCTTAGGAATGTGAGGTGTAACTTCAGGTTTATCCGTAGGTGTTTTAATATGCAAAGGGATCTTGGGTGGAGCAAGTTCTTTTCCAAGGTCTGGTTGTGACGAACCATAATCCTTCACATGAGTCACAACCTTAGTAGCACACACCATGTTAAAGCAACCATGACCACTATTGGCTTCAAGCAGATTTTGATCTCCACCTGATGCACAATGAGGATCAATGGTCATCGATTTCATATTTTGATTGTTGGGTAAAGGATTAGTTAGCATGGCTGGGCCCTGTGCTATGAACCTCGAGGCATCTTCCCAGTATGAGGGCACAAGTGAGAGAGGTGGTATTCCTTACATAACTTGAAAGGAAACTTTACCTTACATTTAGAATGCTTGTCCCCCCTAACATTACAAGCATTCTTCTTCCCATTCTTGTTCCCTTATAGTATGACGATTGCACAAAAAGTACACTCGCCATTTGGGTAGGTTGAGACGAATTCGTAGCTTGTCCTGACGCAAATTGATTAATTGACAACTGGCTCCCTTGTTTCACAACTGAATCTGTAGGTTTGGCACTTGTACAACTCACAATGCCATCGACATGTGGTCCAATCTTGATCTTGGGTGTCAAACTAGATCGCAGATCATTAGGTATAATCTCATACAAAAGTCCATATTGAGCATAGATCAAATCCAACTCTTGTTCCCTAAAGATTGCTTGTTCCTCATTTTGGACTCTGGATGTAGAAACATCCTTCGTGATGTAAGGTAACAACGACTTGAGGAACCATTCAAGGAGAAGTTTCGATGGTATAAAGGCTTTAATCAACCATTTTCATCTATGCCACTCTTGAATATGATCTGAGATATGTGTGGCTTTGTCTTGACAAAATGTCGACATGAGCTCGGTACGAACATCATAATGCATAGGTAGCTGAAACGGATTGAGGAAAGTCATGGAAAGGTCATCAAATAAAATGAATGCCCCCCTTGGTAACTCTATATACCATTTCTCCACAGGCCCAATGAGGGTGCATTGAAATAGCCTCAAACAGATTGAATCCTCATGTAAGGAATTGGAAGAGCACCAAAGGTGAAAAGTAGTTACATGCTCACTAGGATCTTCTTCAGCTTTACCTTCAAACTTGGGAATGTTTGAAGGAAGCTTGTTAGGGAAGGCCGGTCAAGACGGGTCATGAGATACCAGATCGTTAATAAATCTTGATGAGTCAGGTAAGTTCAATGTTGCGAGGAAAGGGAGCCGAGGTTGAGCTAGTCTATGCCATGCTCCCTGATAGTTTTGGTTCATGTAAGGCTGATTGCTATAAATACCATGGCCTTGGCCATAATAACCTCCTCCCATTTGACCTATATAGGGCTGCATGGAAGCATTGTGATGTGGTGTACCTTGATTATGCAGTGCTACCAAGCCATAATTGGAAGATTAAGTAGGCTGTTGATACCCGCACCCATAGGTTTGATAGTTCTATCCATACTGAGGTCTGTAATACTATCCATAAGAAGTTCCATAAGGTGTCCCATGAGATGTCCCATGAGAATCTCCATAATTAGTAATATGGGGAATTCCTTGTGATGGACCATAAGATGATAAAAAAATAGGGATATGACATCCCGACACAACAGGAGGTACTTGACTCTGATATACTACCGTGCAATTAGTCGCAGTACAAACATGGCTAGTAGTAATATTCCAACCCAAAGGACCACGTGAATTAGGGGGAGGAAGGGAAGTCAAAAAGGTATTCAAAGGAGTAGGGTTCCAGGATGAAGGGACATGTGAAGGGATGTAAATGGTGTGCCCAATGGTCACTCATTTCGGTTTTGGTATTCACATATGGTTACTAACATTAGGTCTAGGACAGACATGTGAAGTTGCTTCCAGCATTGGGATGGAAGGTGCAATGTGACTAGTGCTCTCAAATATCTCTGCATGGAAAGGAATAGGAGTGCCCCCAATTGTAGTGCTAGGTTCAACTTTTGACTTGATATGATGTGCTAGATCAGGTGCATGGATATCAGACATGCCATAATGAACATGACTAGTGCTTGTGGGTTCATGATGAGTTTCATCGCCTAGAAACCAATACCAGGGACCTGTGAACGAGGGATCATAACCAGAATGTGAAGGTATTACTGGTGAATGATCATATACGGGAGTAGAATCTACATCCCCAACCTCATGAGGTGGAGAGGACATCTCAAGAATCTCATCCTCATGATCTCCCATCGTGTGTCAATCAAAGTGAGAATTAGTCTGCCTAGAATGTCTATTTCTCTCTCCCAAAGGAGGAGGAGACGTGGAAGGTGGAAGACCTACTAAATGACGAGAACGACGAAGTGCCACACCCAAATCCACAATGACTCAAAAAATGAAAAGAATCGATCTAATTATGCAAACCCTAGGAAAACTAACGTGCACAGAGAATACACCTATAAAATGTAAAGGAAAATCACAAGCAAACAAGGGTAGGATATGTGAGCTCCTGAATGAAGCAGGTATGTCTCTCCTAGGAGAGGCTTGAGACTTCCATACACAACAAGAGAAAGTTTGTAACCAATTATAGTGGCCCTCAACTTCAACGCATATAGAAACTGTGTTGTCTGACCCATACCTAGCCAGGACACATGCAGAATAACCTTTGTGAAGTACCCCCTCTATAACCTAGGTAAGGTGACTAAGGTCACGTCAATATAATCAACGCTCATGAAGACAGCACAGGAGGGATTGACTATATGGGCAGGGTAGTAAGGCCCAAAACTCTTGAAAGACCCCCCAGATACGAATACAATCCTGTAAATATCTCTGGTGCAACTCAATTATGAACAAGGGTCATCCCAATCAATAACCGCTCACACTGCCTCGTGCTTAACCACCTTGTAAGAGGAGGATCCTAAGAAACACTAATTATATAAATATTTCACACTCTCACCTATACAAACACATAAATGTTTCATTTAGTGATCTTGGAGAATTTACTCACAATGAACTATTCCAAGACCCTAAAGCCTAATCTTGTTGGTGCACCCTATAAAATAAAAGAGTGTAATTCATTTTATTATGTGTTGGTTTTAATTGGCTTATTACTCAAAAGGGAAAATGGTCATGAAACTAATGATGTTATGATGTAACCAGAAGTAAAATGCACACCTAACAATCAATCCAAATGCACTATGTCAAATGAAAAACGAGGTATGCTACTACGTGAAGTGAAAATTTTTCCTTCAAATGAATATGCAATCATTTCTATATGAAAATTTGACTAATACTTTCCAAGAAAATGTAATGCAAGTACCATGCAAATGAAAAAATGAAAACAATGCATAATGATGCAAAAAGCAATTTTTTTTGTATTTTTTGAATTAAATGAGATGAAAATCAAAAGTATGACTCTACAACCCCCAGACTACAAGCACTATCAAATAGAACCCAAGCAAAGCACCAAGGTAAAAGAGACCTAATGCACTAATCCCAAAACAAAAAATAGAACATGAAATGACAAGAACATTTTCAAAAAATTTAAACTAAAAAACTTCCCTGGTCAGAAATACAGGTGTATACAGACTCCAGAAGCATCCAAGAAGACTCAGTAATCATCCAAACTCACCCAGTAGCACTTAATATTTCCCAAAAGGGAAAAACTCAGCAAATACGTGACTGTTTGCAAAAAATCCATGTATATACGTGGCTATTGTAGGAAAACCTACATGTACACATGATTGTGAAGTAAAAAATCGCATACAGGAAGAAAAAGAGATAAAAAGAAGGTAAACAAACAAGCTGAGACAAAATCTACTCCTATCAGACACTACTAGGAAAAAAAGCCCCCAGACCCAACTCGGAAATAGAGAAATTAGAGCAATTCAATAACATTGAATGCCGATAAAATCCCCAAAGGAAATGACTAGGAACTCCCAAGTATGGTCGCCAATTCTGTTACAGATAAAAATTCCTATGGCTTGGGGTACCACAACAGATAGAGTAACCATAGAAATCAATCCCTTCCCATATGCAAGAGAAATAAAACATCTAACACTAAAGGATCTCAAAACATACTTTATTCCAAATGGTTGATGTAGATCCCCATTGAGCTTTTCCAATCCTGCTTGTATTAGCAATTTTCTCTCTCAACAATTAGCAAACAAGACAAGCATACTATATAATGGTGTTAGACCTACTCTAGCATATATAATCAATAATGTATAAGTAATTAAAAGCATCCATGGATTAAATATTCATTTAAATGCACATCATTGGACAAGAAAAGATATTTCTATTAATAGAAATCAGAGATTATAAGAATGAAAACCTCTGTCGGCACATCTACGAATCGGAAAAACTGAGTCCTCCACCTGGGCCTCCACCACCTCAATCCTCCATCTCTTGATAGAAATCTCACAAGCAAAGTCAAGCTTGCGAAAAACACAAAATGCTCCAAGGGACAAAAAGATTCAGACTCAAGTATAATCAAGGTTCGGCAACAATGGACTATAGTTTTCTTGCTCTTCAATTCCTCCCCTTTCAATGGATCAAAAGGGTTCCTTATATAGCACTTTAATGGGGTAATGGAAGGTCAAATCTGAGTGAAACAAGAGACAAGAGACAAGTGACTTGGATCCACATCAAGCAAAACTCCAAAACTATTTGGCCTTTTGCACACATCCCGATGTATGTGGGTTTAAGGGTCATATCGGTGTATATATACGAGAATGGGTTTAAAATTCACTTATGGAAAATACTGCATGTTTTTAGGGATGATCTTGGAAATGCCAAAGGTACAAAAATGGTCCATGGGGTCCAAAGAGTCTGCAGAGTGACATGGAAGGCCATAAATATGTGATCTACCATGTGTTGTAAATTAGTTGTAACAAAATTGACCCTCTAACCTCTTCCTTGGACACCAATAAAACTATCTATATGATCTTGACTTCTAGTCATCCTTCACCCTCCTCGACCATGGAACATCCCTCCGATCTATCTAGGCGCAAATTTCACAATGACGAAGAGATCCCTGAAGCCATTGATGCTGGAAATACTCAGCCAATGCAAACAAAGTTTGTTTCTCTAGACTGGTTGACTCAAAACTAGAACAAAACACCTATAGAATAAATAATCTTTCCCTAAAATTAACTATACTACTATAATTGATTTCTCTCTTACAGTTTTTTACAACCTATAAAGGTGTGAACCTTGTTGTGCTTGAGCTATTTGGATATTTTACAATAGACACAAAGGAAACAAAACAAGTGAGAGTAACAAGATAATATGTAATCCTACGTAAAATAACAAGGATTTAAACAATAAAAAAAGCATAAGAATAAGATATAAAATGTGTATGGGAAAGAAACTATATTTCATTAAAAATAAAGAATGAGAGAACACAACTAAGCCTTGGTGTTGAGAAGTCTTCTCTATGGGGTCTTTCCTCAAAGCTTCAACTTTCCTCCTAATCACTCAAGAGAGTTTGAGGGAAATTGGCTAGAGTTTAGATACTATCTCACATTCTTCCTCCCATTTTCCATGAGGGATTAACTATTATATAAAGGATTCAAAGGATAGAGTAGGTTGAGGATTCCGTGGAAGAGGTGGAGGGATCATCCCTAGAATAGGGGATCTCAAGTTCCACCTGTCGATATTTATAGGAATGAGTCTCCACGAAGGCCATCTTTGAGAAGCCTCTCGAAACGTCTCTTTTTTTCCTTCATAATTTGAGCACCGCACCTTTCATGAGGAAGACAGACAATGCTAGGAGATAAATTCCTCTTGTAAATTGGTAGTAGGTAGTGGCACCACTCTTTGCAAATGGTAAAAGGGATTTGTTGAGACAGGTACTAGTGGTTGCACATGGAGAAAGTATAGTGGTGGATCTGAGTAAGGAATTACTCTTTTCTACTTCATTTTTCAACTTAAAACTTTGAGGGATATTAGGAAAACAATGAGATACCTATCTCATAACATGTTGGTGATGAGAATTAGGTGTAACGACAATCCACCCAATGCATGATGCTAGAGGGAAAGGATATGAAAAATGCTTTGTAGGAACAAGTTATCACTTCGAGGAAAAGGTCCAAAGGTTAGAACTCATCAACAACCAAGGTGATTCTACTGTACATTTACACTTTGATACATATTCAAATGAATCACAACATGAATTTCGACCAATACAATGCATATCCATGTGAGATATAAACAGTCATGGCTACTGAAATACAATGTAGATCCATGCAAAGAAGACTCAAATTTGGAGATAGATACTAGACAAACAATGTAGATCTATGTCATACAAACACAGATTTGAGCGCAACCATGAACATACAAATGTGGATCCATGATATGAATTATACAAATACTCCATCGCAACCTGGGGAAAGGAATGAATTCTCAACAAACAACCAGGGTCTTTGTCTCATTCACAAAGTACAATTCTATCCATATGAATAAATGTGTTGAAGTTGAACATGGTAGAAACCAATTGATTAACGGTCAATGATGAAAATCATGAACAATTTCAAGGGACATCATCATTAATGTTAATGATTCCCAAGGTACCCTAGTACATTCGTCCCAATGTGAATGGATGGAATGGCATCAAACACTCAACTAAATCTTTTGGTTAATGATGAAAGCCTGTTGTGGAAAGAGAGGAAATATGCCATTGAGCTATGTAGATATCAAGGTATTGAGTTTTTTCTAAGTCTAATTCCTAGAATATATGTTGAAGTTGACAAGAATACTCTCGTCAAAGGAGGGACATGATCAATCCCACATCAAGGACACCAAACTCAAAAAAAAGTTATGGAGTTTGATTATGAAGTAACCACAATTCTAATTCATGAATAACTGGCACAAAATATAAGTGGTTTTGATTACAGAAGATAACTCTCAATATACAAATTTCCTTTGAACATTAGGAAACACAAGCAAAGACTTGACAACATTGACTTGATGAGGTAGATACCAGGACATAATGGAACACTAGAAGATGCATTATTTGAAAATACTCAAAGGATTAACATGAATCATGAAAGTGGATCAACTAAAAGAGAAGTTGAATAGCCAATTGTTTGAATGAAATGCAGAGAAGTGCCAAGTTCAAAGTTCACTAGAAAGTTTCCATCATTACGAATGAAACATAGTTTCCTTCCCTTAATTTCCCCATCATGATTCATGAGTTCCTATTTACTTTTTTAACAATTTAAAAGAGGGTAACAAATATTTTTTATAACTTATCATTAGATAAGTTCATTCTCATATGTTTTCAAAACCTCACAAAGGAGGGGTTTGTTCCAAAAAAGGGTCTTTCAATGTTTAGTTTAACGAGTCCAATGAAAGGAAACTTAGCGTCGTTCATGTTTAGAGAGTATGAATGGGAATAAAGAAGAATATGAAAAGGAACTTTTCATAAATTTTAGTCTCTGATTCCCTAAAAAGTATAAAATAATACCTTGGAGAACTCTTCTAGTCAACAACTAGATTATACCTTTTTCGTAAATAGTCATTCGAACAAAAAAAGGGGTAACCTACTATCGAAAATACGACCCTTCAAGTACTTTTATGAGCGTGAAGGTGACAAGTTCACTCGACGATATTTTCACATTTCAAGAGTCATAATAGAGCTTAAATAGGAGAACATTAAGGTTTCTTTTTCATAAACAATTTTAACGAGCCCAAGAAAGCAATAAAAGTAGACTTGAAAACTTAGGTATAGGTTTTAACGAACACGACTAAATTTTTAAAAATGTGCTCATAAGATTTATTGTTTTGACCTAGAATGAAAATGGTGAAAAGAAAACTCTTCCATATCCAAAAACATCACTTCTACCTGAACTACAATTCTCAAAAAGATCAATAGACACCAATTTGATAAAAAATAGGAAAAATATGACCATATTATGGGTAAAAGTAATAAATTTAATTAAATAAGAAGTCAAAATGGTAAAAAAAATTGGTGAATAGTGAAAAATAGTTACCATTTTCATTTTTACCAATCCTTGGTGAGAAAAAACCCTTTTGGAGACCAAATTTGGAGTTTAATTTGCACAAGCTATGAGCGATCATTGGATGAATTGTGTGGACCAAGTAATTCCTATCCTCTTACTCTTCAATTTCATGGTTTTTATTTTTATTTTAGTGTCATTTTTATGGTTTTAGTATTATTTTCTAAGTGCAAAATTCCCCTCTCTAGCACTTCTCTTTCCACTTTTGAGGAAGGAGGTGTTGCGCAACACCTCACATTTCCTCAAAGGGAAATGTGGTGCCACTACCTTATCTGGAAGGAAAAAGTGTGGTGGCATAGAAAGTTTTAAAAAACCTAAAAATGGAGCGAAACAACAAAATTTCAAGGTTTCCAAACGATCATAATTTTTTTTTGATACCTCTATTTGAATGTTTGGAAGGTTGAAAGAGAAAAAATGGTTGCACAGAAGGAAAGAGAACATGATTTGGACAATATCCATGGGGAAAATGACCATGGCATGGTTAGTTCACTTTAGGAGTGTGGACTCTTGAAATTTTTCTAGATTCCCAACATGAGGGTCCAAATCAAACTACTGGAATACATCATCAGGATGTGGAATCTTGAGCAGCAATACTTCGAGGTAGGGGCACACATACTCATAGTGGAGGTAGAAGATATTTAATTCCTTACATGTATTTCTAGGATGGGAGCACCCATCTCACTAACTAGTCAATGAGGTAGGGATTTGACTACCCAAGGATTTATTAATCAATACTATTTTCTGGGAACTCAAATGAGTGGAAAGAAAATCCCTATCAAATATGTGATGGATTTACCTTTGAGGAAGGTACTTTTTACCATGCAGTGACTATCTCAGATCCATTGAGCACATTAGGATTCCAGGGATCATATGATGTATGGCATAGAGGTAATAGTACCGACCATGTTTAACTAGGAAGAAGCCTTGTTGGTGGTATTCAAGGATAAACTTACCAAATGTCGTTAGGGTGAGTTGAAGCAATTTGGATATGGGACCATTCTAGTGTCCTTATTCTTAGATAGAGTCCCATTGTTGAGGCTTGAAGTGGCCTTCAACAAACTCAGGGAAGGAGATCCATGTATGATATGGTGGCTTGAGGTGATGGCTGACCATGGTGGTGGGAGCCCTAGATTCAAGTATGGGGCATCACTCTTCGACTGGTTGAATGAACAACTTATGATGATTGAGGGCTATGCCTATGCAGAAAAAATTTCCATACTGATCCAGAATTATCTCTTCCTGAGGATGAGGAATGTGGTGATATCGATAAGAAAGACATTGAACTACATATTTTTTATGTTTTATGATGTTTTAGTTTTTATTCATGGTATTGAGATAGGTTTCCTGCTATACGGATGCTGGGAAGGCTAGGACATGAATTTCTTCACTTATCAACAGGATATCGAGAGCTCAATTTGTAAATCAGGAGGATGATGTGGAGATGAAGGATGAAGAGGAGAATCTACTGATCTAGATGGATATTGGTGGCGACCCACCTATTCCACTGGCTCAAAACAATTGTCCATTGTGGCAGTTTCCTAGTTATTTTTCTGCAGTTTTTTGAGTCCTAAACTTCTGGGGTCGTTTTGAGGCCTTAAACGATGTTTTTGGAGATTATGGGACAAATTGTTGCCATAAAGATTAATTTGGTTAAACAAAAGTTGTAAATATTAGATCGACCTTTCCAACGAGCTATCAAACACCCAAATCGGAGATCGTATGCAAAAGTTATGACCACGGGAAGTTGACTATTCAACTTACCACCGTGGGGCCGCAAACTTTATGATGGTTCATCTTCTAGGGTTACGTTTTGGAATTTTGGGGTTCTTGCCTCATTCTTATTATAAATAGGCCCCTTTTTCCTAAGCCAAGGACACGGTATCTGCATTACTCAGCAATGCCTCCTCCCATATGGCATCAATCCTTTCAAAGACGAGGTACTATGTGATGTGGCCCAACTTGAAGTCTGTGATGTTCTTTTAGGACAACCATATATGTGGAAGCATCATGCTGTATATGAGTCACGGCCTCGCAGTGTCATTCTCACTTTGGGAGGACAACTCTACCGGATCCTAGAGACAGTTGCACATACTACAGTCTCACAGGGTAGGAAGATAAGCTCCCACACCAGAAAATTATTCCTCTTCACAATTACGTCTGAAGGAGAACATAAGATCACAGAGACTTCGACACCCTCTGCACAGGGTGTCTCTGCTCATCAGACACAAGAATAAGACAGAGCCATTTTCTCTTCATCTATTCGAGTACCTCTACGATGCAAGGCCATGCATTCAAGGTGCTCATCTAGACAACAATCATAGCTCTCTCAGGATGCCAAAGAAAAGTAGCCTCTTCACTTCAACAAATGTCACACCAGGAGATCAAGTCAACACACAGTTCGAGATAGGATATGGGATTCGACGCAATGGAGAAAATTTCTTCCTAAGGAGGGAGGATTGATCCAGATGGAGATTGGTGGCCACCCACCTATTCCACTGGCACAAAACAATTGTCCATTGTGGCAGTTTCCTAGTTATTTTTCTATAGTTTTTTGAGTCCTAAACTTCTAGGGCCATTTTGAGGTATTAAATGAAGTTTTGTGGAGATTATGGGCCCAATGGATGCCATTCACATGCATTTGTCCTACCAAAAGTTGTAAATCTTAGACAGACCTTTCCAATGAGCTATCGAATGCCCAAATCAGAGATTGTATGCAAAAGTTATGACCACGGGAAGTTGACTGTTCAACTTACCACCATGGGGTTGCAAACTTTATGACGGTTCATCTTCTAGGGTTATGTTTTGGACTTTTGGGGTTCTCGCCTCATTCTTATTATAAATAGGCCCCTTTGGCCTAAGCCAAGGATGCGATATCCGCATTACTCAGCAATGGCTCCTCCCATATGGCATCAAGCCTTTCAAAGACGAGGTACAATGTGATGTGGCCCACTTGAAGTCTGTGATGTTCTTTTAGGACAACCATATATGTGGAAGCATCATGTTGTATATGAGTCACAGCCTCGCAGTGTCATTGTCACTTTGGAAGGACAACTCTACCGAATCCAAGAAACAGTTGCACCTACTACAGTCTCGCAAGGTAGGAAGATAAGCTCCCACACTAGAAAATTATTCCTCTTCACAATTGCGTTTGAAGGAGAACATAAGATCACAAATACTTCCACACCCTCTACACAGGGTGTCTCTGCTCATTAGACACAAGAAGTAGACAGAGCCATTGTCTCTTCATCTATATGAGTACCTCTACGATGCAAGGCCACGCATTCATGGTGCTCATCCAGAAACAAATCATCCATACAACAATTACAACTCTCTCGGGATGCCAAAGAAAAGTAACCTCTTCACTTCAACAAATGTCGCACCCGGAGCTCAACTCAACACACAGTTCGAGATATGATATGGGATTCAATGCAATGGAGACCATTGCTTCCTAAAGAGGGAGGATTGATCCAGATGGAGATTGGTGGCCACCCACCTATTCCACTGGCTCAAAACAATTGTCCATTGTGGCAGTTTTCTAGTTATTTTTCTACAATTTTTTGAGTCCTAAACTTCTGGGGCCATTTTGAGGCCTTAAAGGAGGTTTTTTGGAGATTCAAGGCCAAATGGTTGCAATCAACATGAATTTGGTCAACCAAAAGTTTTAAATCTTAGACAAACCTTTCCAACAAGCTATCGAACGCCCAAATCGGAGATCGTATGCAAAAGTTATGACCCCGGGAAGTTGACTATTCAACTTACCACCGTGGGGCCACAAACTTTATGACGGTTCATCTTCTAGGGTTATGTTTTGGAATTTTGGGGTTCTTGCCTCATTCTTATTATAAATAGGCCCCTTTGGCCTCATTTTGTATGAAGCTTGGCACGAATGAGCGTAGCAACCACATCTCTTCTCAGAGATAGCTACCACCATTCTAGAAATTGTATTATAGTATGTTCTATTTCTGCCATTTAATAGAATATGTGTTTACTGTATCTTTGTTATCTTGAAAAAATGTCTGTTATTATGATTCTATATATGTTCTTTCATTTCGTTCATGGATAAATCCATATCAGTGGTATCAGAGCAATCTGCTCTTTGATTGTTTCTCAGCGCATGTCCCCGACGAAGTCCGAGTACAGAGAGTTTGGTCTCGAACTAGTTTCACTTGATCATTCTCACCATCCCAAATGACCTCAAATGGCGGAAGAAAAGAGAGACGAAGGAGCAGGAGATCTATCAAGTCACTGCTCAACGAAGCCCTCGAGTGACAGAGGAATGAGATGATGGATAGTTTCACCCAAATCCTTCGGCGAATGCCGGTCGCGGCCAGTGTATCTTCAATAAGCAGCTAGTTCGGGGATGCAACTCCCTTTAAGGTACAAGTTAACTTTGATATTCCTTTATCTGAAGGTAATATTGATGCAAATGCCCTAGATAATTGGTTGAATGTTCTGGAAGGGTAATTCTATGTCCACAATTTTTTCGACAGAGAAAAGATCGCCTTTGTGATCCTTAAGGCAGTCCCCCATGTGCAAAATTGGTGGGGTACTTATTGTGAGAAAAAATCATCAGACGAGTCTGGAATATTTGAAACAATTCCCACTTGGGCCTCTTTCATAGATGCCATCAGGGAACAATATTACCTTGTTGGAAACTATGATGACCAGTTCACAAAATGGATCATTCTGCGTCAAGAAAGGGACCAGACGGTGTCGGAGTACACCAACAAATTTCATACCCTGTGGACAAAGCTGAGTATCAAAGACTTCAAGTGAAACCTCATCCTGAAATATTGCAGTGGTCTATATCGGTAAATCTGAACTGAGATGGAATTCCTCGACATATCTTCACTTGGATCCGCCTATCGGTATGCTGTCAAAATCAAGGAGAAATTTCGAAAAAAGAACAACCGAGACTCTGGACCTACAAATCCACCGCAGAAGCAAGGTAAGGGAAACGCTAGCCCACAGAACACAGTAAAAGAAAATGATAACCAGTCCCCGCCACAAGAAAAGAAGGGAGATCGAAAGACAAAGAAGGATACTCGTAAGTGGTGTGAATTTCATAAAATCACTTGGCACAACACTGATGAATGTCACTCAAAGGAGTAATTAGTGACCGAGATCAAATCTTTAGAATCAGATCCTGATTTTGATTCTGAACCCAATGTCACAGCCGCACACAATGGGAGGCATATCATTGATGCAGACCCCACTGCCACTATTGCTACCATACATATTCAACTAGACAATCCTGAAGAGTCAGAGGCAGAGGAGCGCCTATTCCACTCGCAAATGTGGGTGAAGGGGATGCCTCTACATTTTGTTGTTGACAATGGAAGCCAAAAGAACCTGATCTCAACAGAAGTCGTCAAGAGATTGGAGCTTCCAACAACACCACACCCGCAACCTTACCAAATCGGTTGGATAAGCCAAGGACGTGGTATCCGCATTACTCAGCAATGCCTCCTCCCATATGGCATCAAGCCTGTCAAAGATGAGGTACTGTGTGATGTGGCCCCACTTGAAGTCTATGATGTTCTTTTAGGACAACCATATATGGGGAAGCGTCATGTTGTATATGAGTCACGGCCTCGTAGTGTCATTCTCACTTTGGGAGGACAACTCTACCGGATCTGAAAGACAGTTGCACCTACTATAGTCTCGCAGGGTAGGAATATGAGCTCCCACACCAGAAAATTATTCCTCTTCACAATTGCATCTTAAGGAGAACATAAGATCACAGAGACTTCCACACCCTCTGCACAGGGTGTCTCTGCTCATCAGACACAAGAAGAAGACAGAGCCATTGTCTCTTCATCTATCCGAGTACCTTTATGATGCAAGGCCACTCATTCAAGGTGCTCATCCAGAAACAGACCATCCAGATAACAATCACAGCTCTCTCAGGATGCCAAAGAAAAGCAGCCTCTTCACTTCAACAAATGTCGCACCAGGAGATCAAGATATGATATGGGATTCGATGCAATGGATACCATTGCTTCCTAAGGAGGGAGAATTGATCCAGATGGAGATCGGTGGCCACCCACCTATTCCACTAGCTCAAAACAATTCTCCATTATATCAGTTTCCTAGTTATTTTTCTGCAGTTTTTCAAGTCATAAACTTTTGAGGCCATTTTGAGGCCTTAAACAAATTTTTTTGGAGATTCTGGGCCAAATGAATGTGATCGGAATGCATTTTTCCAACCAAAAGTTGTAAATCCTAGAAATGCCTTTCCAACGAGCTATCAAATGCCCAAATCAGAGATCGTATGCAAACGTTATGACCCCGGGAAGTTGACTATTCAACTTACCACCATGGGGCCACAAAATTTCTGACGGTTCATCTTCTAGGGTTACGTTTTGGAATTTTGGGGTTCTTGCCTCATTTTTATTATAAATAGGCCACTTTGGCCTCATTTTGTATGAAGCTTGGCACGAATTAGCGTAGCAGCCACATCTCTTCTCAGAGATAGCTACCACCATTCTACCAATTGTATTATAGTCTATTCTATTTCCACCATTTAATAGAATATGTGTTTACTGTATCTTTGTTATCTTGGAAAAATGTCTGTTATTATGATTTTGTATATGTTCTTTCATTTCGTTCAGGCATAAATCTGGATCAGTGGTATTAGAGCAATCTCCTCTTTGATTGTTTCTCGGTGCATGTCCCCGACGAGGTCCGAGTATAGAGAGTTTGGTCTCGAACTAGTTTCACTTGATCATTCTCGCCATCCCAAATGAACTCCCATGGTGGAAGAGAAGAGAGATGACGGAGCAGGAGATCCTATCAAGTCATTGCTTGAGGAAGCCCTTGTGCGACAGAGGAACGAGATGATGGATAGTTTCACCCAAATCCTTCGACGAATGCCAGCCGCGGCCAGTGCATCTTCAACAAGCAGCTAGTTCGGGGATGCAACTCCCTTTAAGGTACAAGTTAACTTTGATATTCATTTATTTGAAGGAAATATTGATGCAGATGAACTAGATAATTAGTTGAATGTTCTAGAAGGGTATTTCTCTGTCCACAATTTTTTCGACAGAGAAAAGATCACCTTTGCGCTCCTTAAGGCAGTCCCCCATGTCTAAAATTGGTGGGGTAATTATTGTGAGCAAAACTCATCAGACAAGTCTGGAATGTTTGAAACAATTCCCACTTGGGCCTCTTTCATAGATAGCATCAGGGAACAGTATTACCCTGTGGGAAACTATGATGACCAGTACACAAAATGGACCATTCTACGTCAAGAAAGGGACCAGATGATGTCGGAGTACACCAACAAATTTCATACCGTGCGGACAAAGCTGAGTATCAAAGACTCTGAGCAGCACCTCATCCTGAAATATCGCAGTGGTCTACATCGGTACATCCGAACTGAGATGGACTTCCTTGACATCTCTTCACTTGGATCTGCCTATCGGTATGCTGTCAAAATCGAGGAGAAATTTCCAAAAAAGAACAAGCGAGACTCTGGACCTGCGAATCCACCGTAGAAGCAAGGCAAGGGAAACCCTGGCCCACAGAATGCAGTAAAAGAAAATGACAACCAGTCCTTGCCACAAGCAAAGAAGGGAGATCGAAAGACAAAGAAGGATACTGGTAAGTGCTGCGAATTTCATAAAAGCCCTTGGCACAACACTGATGTATGTTGCTCAAAGCAGTCATTAGTGGCTGAGATCAAATATTCAAAATCAGATCCCGATTCTGATTCTGAACCCAATGCCATAGCCGCACACAATGGGAGGCATCTCATTGATGCAGACCCCACTGCCACTATTGCTACCGCATAGATTCAACTAGATGATCCTGAAGAGTCAGAGGCAGAGGAGCACCTATTCCACTCGCAGATGTGGGTGAAGGGGATGCCTCTACATTTTGTTGTTGACAATGGTAGCCAAAAGAACCTTATCTCAGCAGAAGTCATCAAGAGATTGGAGCTTCCAACAACACCACACCTGCAACCTTACAAAATCAGTTGGCTAAGCCAAGGATGCGGTATCTGCATACTCAGCAATGCCTCCTCCCATATGGCATCAAGCCTTTCAAAGATGAGGTACTATGTGATGCGGCCCCACTTGAAGTCTGTGATGTTCTTTTAGGACAACCATATATGTGGAAGCGTCGTGCTATATGTGAGTCACGGCCTCGTAGTGTCATTGTCAATTTGGGAGGATAAATCTATCGGATCTTAGAGATAGTTGCACCTACTATAGTCTCCTAGGGTAGGAAGATAAGCTCCCACACCAGAAAATTATTCCTCTTTACAATTGCGTCTGAAGGAGAACATAAGATCACAGAGACTTCCACACCCTCTGAACAGGGTGTCTCTGCTCATCAGACATAAGAAGAAGACAGAGCCATTGTATCTTCATCTATCCGAGTACCTCTACAATGCAAGGCCACACATTCAAGGTGCTCATCCAGAAACAAATCATCCAGACAACAATTACAGCTCTCTCGGGATGCCAAAGAAAAGGAGCCTCTTCACTGCAACAAATGTCGCACCAGGAGATCAACTCAACACACAGTTCAATATATGATATGGGATTCGATGCAATGGAGACCATTGCTTCCTAAGGAGGGAGGATTGATCCAGATGGATATTAGTGGCCACCCACCTATTCCACTGGCTAAAAACAATTGTCCATTGTGGCAGTTTCCTAGTTATTTTTTTGCAGTTTTTTGAGTCCTAAACTTCTGGGGCCATTTTGAGGCCTTAAACGATGTTTTTTGGAGATTTGGGGCCACATGGTTACAAAAGGAATGCATTTGTCTGACCAAAAGTTGTAAATATTAGATATACCTTTCCAACGAGCTATCAAACGCCCAAATCGGAGATTGTATGCAAAAGTTATGACCCCGAGAAGTTGACTATTCAACTTACCACTATGGGGCCGCAAACTTTATGATGGTTCATCTCCTAGGGTTACATTTTTGGAATTTTGGGGTTCTCGCCTCATTATTATTATAAATAAGCCCCTTTGGCCTCATTTTGTATGAAGCTTCGCATGAATGAGCATAGCAGCCACATCTCTTCTCAGAGATAGCTACCACCATTCTAGCAATTGTATTACAGTCTATTCTATTTCTGCCATTTAATAGAATATCTGTTTACTGTATCTTTGTTATCTTGGAAAAATGTCTGTTATTATGATTCTGTATATGTTCTTTCATTCTGTTCACGCATAAATCCGGATCATCTACATAGGTTCACATATGCATTCCTGAAATTTTAGTGGATGACCTCTCGAGGAGGTATGAGGGACACACGACCGGTGTGTCATAACTTTTAATTGGATTTCTACTTAGAGTGGCAATAGCGATCATGTCCTACCATGAGAATCACTAGGTTTTAGCAATAGATCTACATTGAAAACCATGAGCTTCAATTGTTTGTNTATATATAGAGAGAGAGAGAGAGAGAGAGAGAGAGATAGATATATTTGAGGTCTATGGAAAATGTGTGATGCAATGTAATTTACATCGAATTTATCCTTTACACTATTTATTTACAATTTCTCATGTTATGTTTACGCATCAAAATGTCAAGAATGGGAGATATTCCAATCCATAATGTAATTAGTAAGTGAGTTGAAAACATAATTAGACGATATTGGAACATCTTGATAGGTAATATACTCAAACGACCGTTCAAGGAGGTTTACTATTCAAAAGAGACGCGGAAGTATGGGGTTGTGGATGACATAGACATGGTTTAATTGAGAAACCACTAACTGAGAGTCCAAGTAGACAATCATGTGATCCACATCACGAGAGGAAGCCTCAGTCAACAACCCTATCACTGCATAATATTCAACGATATTGTTGGTACTTATACATAGGTAAACTCCCCCTGAACTAACTAAGTCATGGGCTTAGGAATAGAGTGCCTAGGGGCTGAAGAAGGATTAAGGGCATGGTGGCTGGTGACATACATAAAACAATAGTAAAGATTCATCTTTAAATTGAAAACATACCATGAAATAAGCAGTAACAGATAAGATTCCAAAACCACACCAAATTAATCAAACCACACAAAAAGTCAAATATACAAAAATGTACAAGGTACTAATGCAAAATATCTTAAGCATAGTGACTTTTTAGGTAAATATCATTGCGAGGCTTCCAAAAAGGTATTCCATCGTAATCCAGTAGTTCATAAGCCCCTTTCTCTAAGGCTTTGCTTATGATATATGGATCGTACCACACCGATTCAAGTTTCCCTTTCCCTAATTTGTCATGTTTCTAATCATACATCAGAACAAGATATCCTTCGTTAAAAACACAAGGTTTAACCAACTTATCACATTGAAAATTGATTTAATTTTTATGTGACTCATTGGAAAAAGAAACATCTCATCATGTTTTGTCAAGGTTTTTGAGATAAATGAAATTTTCTTACTCGACTGAGGTATTAGGAAAATTATCGACCACTAATTTCATTGACAAAAGTTCACATTCAATGGATAAAATAGGTCGAGCCCATAGACTAACTAAAATTTTTTGAAACCGGTTGTTGTTTTTATAGAGGTTCTATAGGCCAAGAGTGCTAAGAACATAGTTAATTTTCAATTCAATTTATGCTCCACTACCGTCTTGCGAAGCATAGTCTTAATGAATTTCTTAATGGCTTCAATTTCGTCATTAGCTTGTGGATAGTAGGGAGTTAATTTGTCATGATGAAAACCCAACTTAGCGCTCATTTCGATCATCATCTAATTACGGAAGTGAGATCCATGATCAATAATCATGGCTTGAGGAACCTGAAACCAAGCTACTATGTAATTAAAAACAAAGAGGATGGTGGTTTTACCATCCTATGCATATGTTGGCATTTCCTTAGCCCATTTTGCAAAATAATCTACAGCTACAATGATGTAATTATAGCCCTGGCTGAGGTAGGATTACAATGCATAAAATTGATCCCCCATTTGGAAAAATGACCAACAGAAATGATAGGGTATAACGAAACAGGGTGGGCGCACTTATTTGGATAAAAGAGCTAATAGGGTGGGCATGTTTTAGTCACTTCATGGAAAAATTTAATGATCAAGGGCAAAAAATAACTAGTGCAAAGTATTTTCTCGGTTGTATCCATCCCAGAAAGATGACCTCCACATGCTCCAAAGTGGCAATAATTCAATACTTGCTCATTCTCTTCATGGGTTAAACATCATCGCAAAATACAACCAATACCAAATCGATATAAGGTATCATTTATGAATAGATAGTATTTAGTGTGGTGATGGATGATTCGATGATCATCACAAGATATACTAGGGTGAAATAGTTGAGTCTGGAGATATATGATCAAATATCCATACCACAGATCATTCATGCTAATAAGGAACAAAAACCCATCAGGTAGTGAGTCATTGGGCTCAGTTTCCCTTGTAGCACATGGAAAATTACAAATCAGCTCTGAAAAAACAAAGGACTTCTTGGAAGTAGTCTTGGAAAACTCCAGGTAAAACTCTTGTAGGATAAAAATCCCTTAGTACCTAACGGGTCAAGATATAGTACATGGGGTTTTGTTCCACAAGAACATTAGTAGTGAAAAGTAGGAGGTAGTGACGTAAATGTTGCACGATAATGACGGTATCCAAATCCAACCTCTATACATGTGAATATTGATTTTTGAAGTCTAATATGATCTTATTAATATAATAAATCGCATGCTCCTGACCGTTGGAACCTTCCTACACTAAACCTAACCCCGAAAGTAGTATTGGAGGTGACAAGATAAAACATAAAGTATTTCGAGTAATTGGCGGAGGTGGGTTCAATACAAGTGAGTGTGTGATTCCTTGTTTTAGATTATCGAAGTCTTGTTGAGTGAGAACATACCATATGAACATATTGCTCTTTTCCAACAAACAAAAATAACCATGTGTCTATTCTATGACCTTGCAAAAAAAAAGCGCTGAAATTTTCCCTTCCCTTGCAAACTTGTATGTTCATTAATATCGGTCGAAAGGGACAAGGCCAAGATGGAAGCAATTTTTGAAGGATCAATATAGATACCATCCCTAGAAACCAAAATCCAAGTAAATATCTAGTCTCTACAAAAAAACCACATTTATGACAACATCTAAGGAAAATGGCCTGAATATGCCCTGAGTGATCCTCATGCCATTGTGAATAGGTAGGTAGGTCATCTAGGTAAGGTTCCACTATATTCTTGATATCGTGGAAGGAATATGACATGGGTCATTGGAATGCATCTCCAGCATTTTTCAAGCCAAAAGGAAGTTTTCGGTAATGTTTATCTTTGTTAGTAGGTGAATGTCATCTTGCGTTGATCAATGGCTAGTATTTCAATTTGATTATAGATGGAAAATCCATCCATAAAGGAATAATGACACTTTCATCATAGTTGTCGATGATTTGATCTATGTAGGGAGTAAGGTAATTGTATTTTGGGAAAGCCTTATTTAAATCCCTAAAGTTGATGCAAACCTTAATAGTGCCTTGTTTCTTAGCGACATGACTAATATTAGATACCCATTTTTTCAATGGCATGGGATAAATTAAATCAAACTTCAAAATATTTTTGACTTTAGATTTAATTGCTGCAAATTTCCTAGGATGGACTTGATGGATTTTCTTCCCAACAGGTTTTGCAGCTGGGTAATTTTTGATCTCACAGAGAACGATTGATGGACCAATCCCGATAATTTCCTTGTAACTTCAAGAAAAAAACATCTTGAAATTATTTGAGAAGAGTTTGATAACTTTTAGTTTTTGTTGCTGAACAACTATGACCTACATGAACATGTTCAACAGTTCTAGGCTTTACCGATATGTCGATGGGGATGGTCTTAGTAATGTTACATTGATTCCCTTCAGAATCAACACCATGTAACAATATAGGTGATTGAGGATATTCTATGATATCAGAACTGGTGATAGATACAAAATATGATTCTACCAAGTCGACATTAGGAAGGAAAGAGGATCTGTGATGATAATCTTCCCATAAAGATTCATCCAAACTCATAATATCCATAATGGACTCATTCGATGGGAACGTCTATAAGAGATAGTCAAGAGTAGGGATAGGAGAATCTAGACAATAAGGAAGATGGTATGGATCTACCACTACTAAATGTTGGTCATTGACATATGCATTAGAAGTAGACTGAATGACATGGTATAGGGATTTAAGTTGACTTACAAAAGGTGTCTTGGAAATTGCTTTTCCTTTTGACATGTTAATAGAAATAGAGGATATCATGTTTACTGTAAACATTTGAGTGCTAGGAGGGGAAGCAATAGATGTAAATACTCCCATAAGGGTCGAGTATTTCAAAAGTTTCACTCCTACAGATTGATAAGGAGGGGGTGGTTATGACTACCCCCAACAAAGGAACATTATTTTCTACGGTATAAGTGATATTTGGAGAGAAATAATCAAGTTTATTGATAGTGACAATATTTCCTTGGTGAGGAAAATGGGGAATGTTAAATACTGATGAGGAAACAACTATCATGGATTAAAACCAATTTCTTCCTAAGAAAAGGTTATAATCTAAGAAATAATCAACCACTTATACCTGAATAGAAATGGTCTTTCCCCCTAGTTTAATAGATAAGGTTGGTAACAAGCCATGGGGTTGGAAACCTTGTATTTCAAAAGATTTCAACGCAGTTGGTGAACCATTGACCTCTGCAGAACCAATGGCTCTCCAACTAGACATAGGTAAAACTAAGGTGGAGGATCCTTTGTCTAGTACAATACAATGAAATTTCCTACCCATCACCTTGGTTGCGATTTAAAATGCGAGTTGGTGAAAGAGTCTCGGTTTAAAATTATCCACATTAAAGGTGATAATATTATAATTCTCTGGATCTAGGGCCCCTAAAGGTAACAACAAGTTTTTACGTTGCGTAGGGAAAGCTTGGAGTACCTCCAGAATGGACATAGAAAAGGTTCCTAAGCTAAATATTTGACGATATTGTAGAATTGGGAAGCTCGAGCACTAGGATTAAAGGCTGATATCTTGATCATACTCTTAGTATGGCGTAAAATTGTGCCAATAATATGTTTTTAAATTGTAAGAGGGCCATTAGAAGGAGAAGGAAAAGAAGGATTAGTACAAGGAGTCTTCTTGGAATAAGTACCTTCATCCTTTTTCTCTATAGGTTTATCATAAGTCTGAGTTCGCGTGGTCAACCTAGCTATTTCGATGGACATCATTTTGATTTCCTCCTTGGAGGAAGAGGCACCATGCCAAGATGTATGATCGATCAATTTCTATGGATATGGGAAAGGGTCAATTAGGACTAGTCGTGTAGGATTAATTTTTAAAAATTTGTTGATCTCTTCACATCTCATGGATTCCTTAGTGAAGTGATCATATCCACACAAAAAATAAGGGATACTCAGGTTTCCTTTTTGGTTTCAACTCATTCTCTGGAGTTGTAGTCTTAGGGTTATCTTGCTGGTTTCTGGTTTTTTTGGAAGTACCTTTACCTTTCTTTTTATTACTGGGTGATTGTGAGGATTGTATTGAATTCACCTCGATAGAAACATGAGGAGTTGATGAAGTAGAAGGAGAAGTAATCTACTACTTTGCAGGTTTCACTAGGGATGGAGGTTGGACTGTAACTATGACACCATCCATAAGAGGCTCATCCGATGGCTTACTGGGATCAGTGATGGAATGAGGAGCGCGAGGGATACAATCCTATAATGTTCCAAACTGGGAATAATTCAAGTCCAAATATTGAGCACTGATAATAACCTTCTCCTCATTAAAAACACCTCCCATAGCCACATCTTAGGAAATAGGGTGAAATAATGATTTTGTAAGCCACTTAGATAGAAATTGATCTGGAATATGAGCCTTGATCAACCTTTGATGTCTCTTCCATTCATGAATGTGATCATTAATGTCAGTGGAGGTAGTCTGCTAAAGGGAATTCAAGAGATATGTACTACTCTCATAATGGAATGATAGCTAGAAATGGGTAAGAAATGTTGTTGCCAACAAAATAAAATCCACAAAGCATTTTTTTAGAAGTTTGATGTACCACTTAGCGACCATACTAGTTAAAGTTCTTTGGAATATCTACAAACGGATGTAATCATCCATCAGGGAGTTCGAAGAACACCAAATATGGAGGGCATGAAATGGTTTTTGGATCTTCCCCTTGGTTTCCATCAAACTTTAGAATGTATAAGGGTAACTTTCGCTTGAATAGTTGGTCAAAAAGGGTCATATAGAATGGGATCATTTATCAATTTAGACAAATTTGGAAAATCCAATGTTTCCAAAAATGGGAGTTCCCAATCAGGTTGCAACTAATTATAATATTAATAAGGAATGTACACCCCAGTAGGTCCATAGACCGGCTAAGGTTGAACATAGTAACCTGCAATTGTTGGTAAGTGGGAGCGTTTTTTCCTACAAATGGTTGACTTGAGTTAGGCTCAGCTTGGGGTCCATAAGAAGTTTGGGTCCATTGATTAGTAAAACCACTTGGGTAAGGCACATATAAAGTATTGTTATATTGTGACCAACTATAGTATGGGTTACTAGCAATGGGTTGTTTTGGTTGATCCCAAGTGGATGCAGGTGGTTGTGAAAACAATACCAAAACTAGGGGATCCACTAGATCCTACAACTAGAAAAGAGGGTATTGAAATTCTATGCAAAACATGTACATAAGGTCCTATAGTTGCATAGATTGTATAGGGAAAAAATGACTTCCAATGTTTGGAAAACTCATTGAAGGCATAGGTTTACTTATCGATGAAGAATTTGGCATTGGATTTGGAGAATATTGTGAAATTCCCACTGGAGTGGTGAGTCTAGTGATCGCAGGAGAAGGAGGAGAATTAGAGAAAACCTAACTAGAAGGTATATTTAAATATCTACCAAGAATATCACTTGGAATATGATAAGGAAAACCCTTTCTAGGGTTGGGGTCAGCTCCATTGAGGATACATTAGCAACACTAGTAGAATCGAATTCAGAGATAGCTTGTCCAAAGGTGGTTCCCCAAAATGAAGCAGTTGGACCAAACATGGTGGAAACATCACCCCTTTAAATGGTGTGTAAAACAAAACATGGATCTTGAGATGATGGTTGTTCCATAATAGGTGGTACTAATTAATCAGTAATAGGAACATTAGTAGGACAAGAGAAATCACCCCCCTCTTCCTTAGTTAGAACCGCATCTAATTCAAGAATGATATGCACTTCCTATTTCAAAATTAATCTCCATCTCTCTTTCCGTAGGAGACTAAGTCGTAGGATTCAAAATATAATCAGGTGATATTCCTTGTATATGATGGAATCATCTCCAAGGGAAATCATCCAACTTAATAGGTCAAACTGATCTAAAAAAGAAACATGTAGCTAATTAAGCAAAAAAATCACTACTCAAACTGATCTAAAAAAAAAACATGTAGCTAATTAAGCAAAAGAAGCACTACTCAAACTAAAGAAACAATCAAAAGTTGTGACAAGAGGGGATTGAAAATATGAATTCTCATAAGATTTTCATATCATCATAACTGGAGATATACCGCATGGTACAACGATAAAGGACAACAAGGAGGATTGGGACCGTAACCTTTCCTGAATACTCGACTACATGGACAGTGCATGCATAGTATTATCCCCAAGTGTTCTTCTTGGTGTATTGCAATGATAGGATGGTCAAAGGGATTTTCTCAGCTGGTATTAGGATCCCTATAAGTGTCTCCCGATATACACAAGGTATGTTAGAGCTCAACTCCATAGTAGTGTTGTCTAATGGAAAAACATTTAAAAGGGGACTTCCTATATTCTATTGAGTACATGGAGTACCTTTCGATATACCTCCAGGGTATGTGAAAGGGAATTCTATCTACCAACAAATACGTGGAAGAACCACACAATCCAAGGGATGCAGTGAAGGAAATGAACAACAACTCATACATTTTAAGACAACAAAACATGTCTCTAACCTATCACACCTTGATAAATATTCTAATTAGAATGGTGCTTAATTTTATGTTGTATGTTTAAGTTGATGCATGAGGTGAAAAACTGAACTATAAAACCATGCAAGTATGCAAGTGCAAATTTTTCATTTTAAATTTTGATTATTCTCTACTTAAAATAAGGATAGTGGTTTATTTATTTTCCTTTAGAAACACAAATAAATCCCAAGAAAATGATATCAAACTGTCTTTCATTCCTATTCCAAGCAAGCAAAGATTTCTAATGCAATTCAAAAAAAAAAAATAGATCTCTTTAAAAGAAACGATGCTACTATTTTTCACAAAAACACTTTCAATTATTCAACTAAAAGAAAGACTATCTTAAAAACTATTTTTTTGTTATTTTGTTATAATGAGAAGAAAAAATAGAAGATTAAACACTTAATGAACTCGTGAAACTTTATCATACTAATCAAGAGTCCTTTCTACACTAAAAATTTATGAATTTGTTTTCTCAAATTTTTAGAATAAAAAGCATAAAGGAAATCTTTTACAATTTATGAAGAAAGCAAAAGAGATAAATATTTTCTTTCCTGTTGAATATAACAACTATCATAGATTTAGATCAAATTATTTCTCTTCAAAGTATTAACTTTCATATCAAAGACAAAAAAAGAAGAATCCTTAAAGGAAAAAATCAATTATCACGCTTAAATATGAAATCAAATCAAGACTAAAAACCTTTCTAGATTTTGATCAATAACACTTTATATCAGAAATAGACCTAAAAAAAACCCAAAAACTCAAACTTGTATTCAAATTCAAAAAATCAATTGAGGGAACATGAACATTCCTCGCACCATGCTTTGATAGATCAGTATAGAGTGTTGGAATCCTGACTACTCTTTGGAAACAGGTACAGAGCGATGGTGCTGCTCTCTTTCCATGGTAAACCAATGGGGGCACCGTGAGTTGCCTTAACAAAAGGTGTGGTGGCTGCACTTTCTACGCTGCCCAAGTGCGGTGGCCAAATTGATTTTGAAAACACAAAAAGGGAGAAACAAGAAGTGTGTTAGAGACTTAAGAATGAATCCAAATGGAAAATAAATACAACTACATTAATAATCATAGGAAAACATATGTAAATATACTAATTTCAAATCAAATCTCTCAAATTAACAAGTAGATCTATCAATTGAAATTGCAAATTGAAGAAAATCTTACTACAATACCAAGAATTTGATATCTCCCTAGTATGGTTGCCACTTTGATTGTTGAAAATAATCACCCAATGAGTACAAAGGTTGTTTCCCTAGCTTGAATGCATCAAAACTAGAACAATACACCTACAAAATAAATAATCTTTCCCTAGAATTAACTAGACTAATTGAATTGATTTCTCTCTTACCCTTTTTTACAGGATGTAAAGGTATGAACCTTGATGTGCTTGAGCTATGTAGAGATATTGCAATAGACACAAAGGAAACACACCAAGTGAGAGTAACAAGATAATTTGTAATCCTATGTAAAAGACCAAGGAGTTAAATAATAAGCAAAGCATAAGAATAATACATACAATGTTTATGGGAAAGAAACTATATTGCAATAAAAAATAAAGAAGGAGATAACACACCTGATCCTTGGTGTTGATATCTCTTCTCAATTGGGTCTAGCCTCAAATGCTCAACTTGCCTCCTAATCAGTTAAGAGAGTTTGAGGTAATTTGGATAGATTTTAAATACTATCACACATTCATCCTCCCCTTTTCCATGAGGGGTGAGATACTATATAAAGTACTCAAAGGATAGAGTGGGTTGAGGATTCCATGGAAGAGGTGGAGGGATCATCCCTAGGATAAGGGATCTCAAGTTTCACTTGTCCTAATTCATAGGAATGGGCCTCCACAAAGGCTATCCTCAAGAAGCCTCTCGAAACCTCTCTTTTTTTCCTTCATAAGTTCAGCACCACACCTTTCTTGAGGAAGACAAGAAGTGCTAGGAGAGCACCACCTCTTGTAAATGGGCAGCATACAATGACACTGCTCTTTTTGAATGGTAAAAGGGCGTTGTTGAGATGTGTGCCACTGGTTTCACATTGGCACTAGAGTAAGGAATTACTCCTTCCCACTTCATTTTTCAACTTCAAACTGTGAGGAATTTCAGGAAAACAATGAGATACCTATCTCATAACATGTTAGTGATGATAATTAGGTGTAACAACTAACAACATTTTCAACCCTTTCCATTCATTCCATGGCATGGAGTCAGTTATTCCCATTGAATGTTAGATTCCATCACTCTACTTTTCCATCAAGCTTCTACCTGATGATTCACCATTGTAAAAGTGCCTACTTATTATTGAAAAGACCGATCATCACCACCTTGTTTCTCTCCAAATTATTGAAGCGTCTAAGACCCAGACGAAGTCCCATTATGACTTCCACATCCACCAAGACACCTTTAACTAAGGCGACCTCCTCCCCATCTATGATCAAGGCCATGATAAGACTGGAAAAGGGAAGCTCAAATATAAGTGGCATGGCCCTTATGTCATCCATCGATGTCTTTAAAGGGGGAATATCTCCTCGCTAACTCTGACAAATTCTTCTTGATGAGTCCCTACAATGGGATCTACCTTAAGGGATTCTAGGCCTAAGCTGACTAATCTGAATACCCTTGTATCATAGATTTTCATTCTTTTTTTGCATCATTTTTACCATGAGTTTCACAATTTATTTCCTTGGTTATTTCAAATGGATCCTACCTTGCCCCTGTATGTTGGTTTCACTCATGGCACAAGTAGATGGTCTCTTAATCATACCTCAGTTGCATGGGTGATTTATTCCCTGTCACATGAGTTGATCCATATCGAAAAAATGTGTGTTGGTATTGCTACCAACAACCAGGAGTACAATGATGCCATTGGTCTCCTGAATTCCTCTCTTAATTTGGGTATTCATCGCCTTGTTGTCATCCTAGACTCCTAGCTGCTTGTCGACCAATTGAATAACAACTACCAGGTACGTAAACCCTTCCTCTTTAGAAAATTCCTGTGCACTAGACGTTTGGTTAAACATTTTGAATCCATTTCATTCATGCATGTTCCCATAAGTCTCAATAGTGTAGCAAGCCAAATGCTAATGAGGTTCTAGAGTGGCACATCCATTAGAGTAAATTTCAACTCAAAATGGGACTTTTAACTCTAATTCAAATTCCATACCATAATGTGCTAGCCAATGAAATTTATTTAAATTTGAAATATCATATAGGTATTAAACAAACTTTTAATATAAATTGAGGGATTGGTATCATAAAAAAACTACATTTTTTGTTCGTATTTTTGACATAAATCCCTTTATTTTTATTCAAATTTAGATTGGGAGAGCTCACTGGATGCAAAATTAAATTCTGCATCCAAAGAGTACCCACTCGGGATAGTTTTGACGGACGTTTCTAGCCCAAAAACAATAAATACCTAAAAAAATGTGATCATGACATCATCATCACGTTTTTCATGTATTTCTTATTTTTGGGGTAGTGGGGTCTGTCAAAAGTATCTCAAGTGGGTACTAGTTGGATGCGGAATTTAATTCCACATCCAACGAGCTCTCTTGATCTAAATTTGATTAAAAAAATAGGGAGATATGTCAAAAATACAAACAAAAAGTAGTTTTTTTCTTTTCTTCCTTCAAAATTAATAATACTATTTTATTAATTTTTTTTAGGAGGCCCATTTTGAGTTGAAATTTCCTCTAATGAATCATGGCATATAGGAAATAAACTACATCATAAATCATCATATAGTCATGCATACATATGTCATATAGATCATATATGCATAGTCATCATCATGACAAGAGACTCATCAAACACAAAAAGATACAAAAATATGCATCCACGCGCATTCATATCATAATACCATAATCAATACTAAAAAGATAACCCCCACAATATTTCTCATCATACATATAATACAAAATTCCCCATGCTCAATCAGGGAAGCATCACAAGCTGCTAGTCCGAGTCATCCTCCTTTAACTCAATGTCCTCCTCAGTGTCCTCATCCTACACCGTTAACAAGTCTCCATGTGTGAGTTGTATTTAAGCTCTTTTCTAGCCCTCTCATAAATAAAATATCATGGACAAAACTTGGTTTTTTTCATGCTCATAAAAGTATTTGAATGACCATCCAATTAGTATAGGTTTAACCTTTATCATCCTGATTGGACTACCTATAAAAAATAATCCTCTCTTCACCTTTCGGCTAGGAGAGTTCTTCTTTGTACACCTTTATCTTTTTTTGGGATTAAGATACTATTGTACAAAAAAGAGACCCACCAGAGTCTTTTTCATGTTTTCAAACTCTCTAAACATGAAAACACAATCAAACATTTACCATCTTGGGCTCAAAAAAAATCTATGAGTTGTTAAGTTTTTAATGGATATATAAGATCTTATAACATTTAGCATCATAACAACATAACCATAATAAAGCTATCACTAAAATATAGACAAGCACATCCACACAGAAGAACAAAAATATCTATCCTGGGAAACCCTTACAAGGAAGAAACCCCAACAAAATTTCATATGTATAAGATGTATTAAAAGTAAAAGATAAGAAACTAGAGAGGTGTTCCTCCCTCCAACAAATATGTCTCTCTCTCTCTCTCTCCTATGCATTGTTCACAAGTGTGTGTGTGTGTGTTCAAATGAGAAATGCATCTCCTCTATTTATACTTTTTTTTTCGCTTCACTTTTAACCTAACAAGTCGGCCCCACTTAACTAAGTGGGTCGACTTCACATAGAAAGACTCAATACAATATTATATTATATTCATTAGGGTACTATTGACTTGAATTACACTATAGGATTTACCTCATGAATCTATGATGAACAAATAGAATGGAAACACCCCTCCAGAGGAATAATAACATCTCCCTTGGGTTACATCAGTAAAATACATTTAGAATATCCTTTGAATTTAAAATATTCAATAGTCCCCCTTAACGAGAAGGTTATGCTACTAAAAAAATCATCATAGACTATAAGAGGACATAGAGACAATATCTTCAACATCATCGAGGCTATACATCTATACGTCATAGGAAGTTTTCAACATTCATCAGTAACTGGAACAGTTAGTCTTCAATGTCTTCAAATTTTGCATCACACGATCACTTAATCCTTTTGTAGCAATTATTCTATATTTCTATCCTTCATAGAAACACTACGATCTTTTGATCCTTTTCTATGGTACTTTGATATTCTGATCCTCTTCACTACTTTGATCCTTTGCAGGAACACTTCGATTTTCTCGATCCTTTGCAGCATCACTTTGATCCTCTCTATCCTTTGCAACAACACTTCAATCTTCTCGATCCTTTGCAGCAACACTTCGATCTTCTTGATCCTTTGGAGCAACACTTTGATCTTCTATAGCAGCCTTCTGATCTTCTCGATCCCTTGTTGTAGCACTTTGATCCTTTTAATCCTTTTGTGGCAACACTTAGATCCTTTAGATCCTTTCTAGGAGCACTTTGATCCTTCTTGATCCTTTTCATCTGTACTTTGATCTACATGACCATTTTCTATTGTAATTCGATCTACTTGATCCTTCGTTGCCATGCTACCTATAGTACACATGATCTATTTGTGGGATAATCAATCCCAATCACTTTAGGACATAATTCCAAGAATGATGCAATCCTCCATCAGCATGATCCATGAAATCGATTAGCTAAATAATCTACAACCAAATGCATATATTTACCATACACGGTGCAGGCCCTATCCTCCATGAGGAATCATCATAGACCATCCATACCATGAAGGTTAGGACCACTCTCAAGTGATTTTTATACTATAGAATCTACACTCACGTTTAGGTATACTCTATCATGTAAGATTATTGTCTACAGAGAAGATCTCAACCACATTCAAAATGTCATCCCAACATATAACATCCATACCACATGGGTTAGGACCACTCCCAAGCAAGTGTTATACGATAGCATCCATACCACACAGATTAGTACCACTCCCAAGCGAGTGTTATTTTATGGAATCTACATATGAATGTAGGCATAATTTGGATACAAGAGTATTGTCTACAAAGAATATATTGACTGCATATGAAATGCCAGTCTTGTCATCCATGAGGACTGATCATAGAGAATACATACCAATAAGGTTTGGAACACTTCTGAATGAGTTTTATTCTATGGTATCCATAATTGAATGTGGGTACTCTCCATGCAAGAGTAGCATCTGCAAAGCAGATCTCAACCGTACCTAAGTATCGTCCCTATAGTCCATGAGGACTCATCATTGGAAATCCTTGACATGAAGGATAGGACCATTTTCAATACGGTATCCACAAATGAATGTTGGTATTCTCCATGAGATTAACATCTACAAGGTGATCCTTAGCTAGTAAGGAACACTCTCATGAATAGAGTGTTATATCTTCCATCCTTAAGAGAGGATACTATCATCCAGAAGTGAATGTGGTACCTTGTTAGCATATTTAGGTGCACTTGGCCTCTTTCATGCTTGGAGCATCATTGTCATCCCATTATTGATATCAGTCTCATCATCACTCCCCATTTTCTGGGAGGATCGATGTTATTAACTTACTCTGCCTTTGTCTAAGGAGGGCTCATGTCTTCGACCTGCTCTTCCTTTCTGAGGAGAGTCCATATCTTTGATTCCTTTTTGAAGAAGTTCCATATATTCGACTTGTTATTCCTTTCTGAATAAAACATGTATCTTCATTGTTCCTCCTTGCGAGGAAAGTCTTTTCAAACTATACCAAGCTTGTCACAAAATATTGGTCATCACATCATCAACTTGCTCATTGTTACTCGCATACTGGAGTTTTATATCTCCCCTTAATACCACATCCCATAGGATTATTTATCATCTTTATGCAACTCTGGTTGTCACAAATAATCACTATGGTATCCAACAAATAGTCTAACATCAATTTTATGAAGCCATATGGCTTGTCAAATAGCCGAGAAAGGTGCAATGTACTCATCTTGAGTTGTACTGAGAGCAACAATGGACTTTTTCTTACTAAATCATGAGATCATGGTGGATCCCATACTGTAACATCCACCTAAGTTTTTCTTCTTGTCTATGGCATTTCCTTCCCAATATGAATCCATATATCCATATAATTTGTAGTCATTATATCCACCATACTAAAGTCCCAAGTCTATCATACCTTTAAGGTACCTTATCACATGCTTTGAATCTATCATGTGAATGCATATAGGTTTACCTAGATATTGAATCAATGTGTTCACATCAAAGCATATATATGACCTTGTGTTTTTTAGATAAATCAATGACTCAATAATATTCCTATACGGGTTCATGTCTACTAGCTCTAATGTCTCATCAGAGAACAACTTCAAGTTGGTATGCATGAGTGTGGAAATGGCTTTGGAATCCAACATATCAAATCTTATTAATATTTCAACAGCATACTTTCCCTAGTTTGGAAATATTCCTTATGAGTTCTTCCACACTTTCATACCTAGGAAATAATGCATCAATCCAATATCTTTCATCTTGAATCATTCATCTAGATTCGTCATGCAATCTGTGATCTATTTCTCATTTCCATTCAAAAATAGGTCATCCACATACATTAATAGTATGCCAGGTTCATCATCCATGACCTTAAGGTAAAGGTTAGGATAATATTTATTCTTTGTAAAGACCAAGCTTATCAAGAAGTTATCTATTCTTCCATACCAAGCTCTAGGAGCTTGCTTCAGTCCATACAAATTCATTTTCAACTTACATACATGAGTCAGTTTGTTTTCAACTTCAAATCATTGTGGTTGTTCAATGTAAACCTCTTCCTCAATCATACCATTAAGGACGGTTGTCTTTACATCTATCTAGTGCATATCCCACTGCATCATAGAAGCAAGTGCCATGATGGTTTTGATGGAAGTGTACCTTGCTCCTCGAGAAAGTGTCTCTTCATAATCAATTCCCTCTCTATGAGAGAATACTCTAGCCACAAGTCTTTCCTTACTTCCATAAGAAGCATATTTTATATTTCAAATTCATTTGGAAGATACCACACTCTTATTTTCTTATTTGGGTATGACATCCCAAACATCATTATGTTATTATTCCATCATTTCATCTACCATGAGTTCATTCTTTTAGGTTATTGAAATATCCTAGTATTCCACATTCAACCTTGAAGGTTGGAACCAACTTTACACTCAGTACATCCTTAGTCCATTTGGAAGTTGTCCATCCTATCATACCATGTTGAACTTAGAGATCATTTGCAGTCACTCCTCTTGAAGCAGAGCATCATCTTCCCTCTACATTTTGTACTGGAGCGGCAGGTAGCATCCTCTGCTAATATGTATCCATCTCAGGTTAATAGATACCAAGATCCCTTTATCTTGAACTTTGTCGAAAATTTCCTCTTGCATTCAACTATGAGCTTGTTGTCTTCTATATGTTTCCATCTTCAACGTTGTAGAAAAGGTTAATATATTCATCACTCTAGGTGATGTTTCAATATCCTTATGTAACTGGATGTGCTTATCTATGGGTTTCTTATGAGCTCATACAAATCCTATTCCATAAAAGTGTTTCTTTGGTCGATATATACTTCTACTGGAGATTTTTTTCGAATCAATAGATTATTCCATGCCATAGTCTATTCTTTGTGAGAAAAACCACGAACCTTTCTTTGTATACTTGTTCTTGTATATCCATATTTAATACACTACAAAATTCCCTTCAAGTATCAAAAACATATCGTAGACATCATTCCCCATGATCAACTGTTACTCTTTGATCATAGCTTCTTCCATAGCTGGAATGGTTTCCATTAATGATGTCACCCAACTAGAGTGTTTTCTAGGCCTCTTACTTAAGTTTGGAAATCCCGCCGTACTTTTCTTCATCTTGAGTTATTTCTCATGCCCAAGGTGGTGTTCATCTCTCGAGGTGGATCTACCACTCTTCTTATATTATTCTAAAGCTCTTTCTTCCATCACGGTATCTCTGAACCTAGAAGCTTTAGGTTCATCTTCATTGGAGTGAATCGTGAATCAGAATCACTTATTCTTCAGAACAAGTCTCATCCTTATTTTCTTGTAGGAATTTCTACACGACATTTCCTACAACTAAAATGAACTAGTTTCATTGTTAGAAACATTTCATAGGACATATTCATAATGACAAATTCTTATGCATCATGCAACTATATTAGCCAACACAACATTCATCCATATCTCATGGATATTTTTTACATTCCTTCCATATCTACCATAACATCATTGATATTGTGCACTAATCCAATATGTTAGCAAAGAGGTTTCATTCTAGATAAGTAGCAATGAAGTGTTGTATAGAACCATGGGCTACTTACCCATAACATGCATATTAGTAGTATATTGTCATTAATGCAAAAATTCTATCATGCATAATATGGAACACATATAGAAAATACAATTCAAATACCTACCTTTGTTTCTTTTTGTTCATCTCCTTTTGGATCTGCAGCTCCTCCTTTGATCAATGAGATTGCTTCAATCTCATGCTTGCTTGAAATATTTTCTGGAATGTTGCTTCTGGTGGACCTATGTTTCGATAGAGAAACTCTAATTTTTCAACTTAGGTGTCTTTCAGATATGATTGGATAGAAATATGTGCCTCCTCAAGGAGAGATGAGGAGCATACTCTTTTTCCCAAAATTGTGATAAGAACTGCAGAATATCGGGTGCCCTAGTTTTCTTCACTTTCTTCTATAGAATTGACTAATATTTTTTATGTGGTATCTCCAAAAGTACCAATCCTCTCTGTCAAAAAATTCTCACTAAGGTATCCTCCTCCATCCTCTTTCCAACCCCATAGTTTGGATACATATTGGTTTCACCAATTGGGACTTATGCAATTTTTTCGAAGGTGACTTATTTCAAAATTGTTCAGCATATAGAACTTGTACAGACTGCCAAATGTCACTGTTTCACCTTCGGGATCTGAATCATTTAAAAAATAAAGTACAATATGTTCCCTATCTAGAAAATATTTTGAAATTTCATTTGGACCTTCATATCCCAAGATATAACAATTCTCCCAAGGTCACTTGTTTAAGGTTGAATCTTGGAAGAGTCTAGAACCCCCATTTGGAGGAATCACGTCTCCTCGAATATAGAAAATCTAAGGCTAAAACGTTTACACGGGGTACATAAGGAATTTATCTTTGTCCTGTAAAGGTTTTGTCTCCCGATCCTTATCCAATATCGAGATATAGTGAATGCACCAAAATGAATAGTTTTAGTATTTTAGGGTTTTCAAGCATGAAACCCTAATCTTCAATAGTTGTAGTTATAACACTGTTTTGGATACAAAAAGAGTTATTTCAAGGTGTCTTTGATACCATGTTAATTTTTTAATGGTTATATTAGATCTTATAACATTTACCATCAGAATAACATAACCATAACAAAAATATCACTGAAATATGGACAAGCACAACCACACAAAATAACCCATAAATTTATCCTCGAAAACACTCATGGGGAAAAAAAATGAGAAAAAATTCCTTTGTATAAGATGTATAAAAAGTAAAATACAATACCCTAGATAGGTGCACTTCTGTCTAGCAGATATGTCTCTCTCCTATGGGTTGTGAAAAAGTGTGTGTGTTCAAATGAGGAACACATCTCCTCTATTGATACTCTTTTTGTCACTTGAATTTTAAACTAACAAGCCATCCCCACTTAAATAAGTGGGTCGAATTCACTTAGGAAGACTGAATACAATATTAGATTATATTCATTAGGGTACTATTCATCTGACTTACAATGGAGGCTTTACCTCATGACTATATGATGACCAAATACAATAGTAACACCCCGCTAGAGGAATAATAACATCTCCCTTGCGTTACATCGGTATAATACATTTAGAATATCCTTTGAAGTTACAATAATCAATATGAGGCAGTATCATACTGATCATACTTCTATCCCTTGCTCGAGCTCCTTCAACCATGAATAAGGCCCAAAGGGTGTCTTTCAGTTCCCAAATATATTGCATATAGTCTCCCATTATGGAAACTTTACCCCATTTGGTCTCCTTTGTTTAGATTACTCTACGATGAGTCTCCCTTAGATACCCTAAATATCACTTGTTGATTTACTTCCCCAAGTATCTTCCATTGCAGTCATCTCGTTTGTGCCACAACTATGATTCCCTACCCATGAGTCAGTGAAATCTGTTTCCACATAAACCCTACCGTTATACTCTGAACAAAGGAAATTTGAGTCCCCCATACTCCCCTACCCTTGTTACCCATTCAACGTGTCAATCCCATTATTATTCCATATCTCCAGTTGTCCCCATCGTGCTTCTATCAAGGAAACTTTAATTCCTTAGTAGTTGCAGGTCTCTCTCTTCCAACATCAACATGTCCGTTCTAGAGGATAGACCTAGAGGTCCCTATATCTTGGTTTCATCCAACTCATTAATGATTTCATTATAACACTTGAAAGGATTCCTTAGTTCCTTTTGGGTTGGTTGTGTCTCACATGCTCAACTTCAACTACATTGTCACACCATTGAGATTCATACAGGGTATTGGTTTCGTCATTATTTGGTCCAAGACCTATGATGTCACCCAACTCTAGCACATTGGTGAGTCTATATGGGATCCATACATTTTCATGTCCCTCGTGATATTTGGGTTGCATTGGCAATAGTGTTCAGAATCCCCTCAGTATCATGATTCAATGTGTATCTCTGGTATCATATGTTGTTTATTGCACATCAGAGATTATGACTCTCAGGCATTGAGTCCATATAGTGGTGCACTCGTTCATATTTATCAAAGAATCAGTTGTTGTGATATTGCATTCCAAGATAATGCCATTGTTTCTATGCACAAGTTCTTTAGCTATGTATTTGTATCCATCCTCCCATTGAGTCCACCATTATGTAATTCTAGTTGTATGCATTGATCAATGCCATTGTTTGAGCCTTGATCCCCATATTTATATTTATACATTGATATGAGCATGGGTGCACCTTCCTCTTCCATATATATTTCTAATATTATATGTACCTCATCCATTTTTAAGAAGTAATAGAAAACAAAATACATTGCAGTTTGAATGAGGAGCCTCTGACTCCTCCATGGTTCTCTCTGGTTCCTCCACCATTGTCACCATTTCTCCTTTGACCATATGATGTCTATCATCCATACGATGACATAATTCTCTCATACATTAGGGGGCAATCTTTTAACATGAAAAATTGTCCACATATCTCTCTTTTGTCCAAACCATAATTATACATCATAATCCCACCATTATTCCCTCCATTTTGACCTTCACATTTAAAATCCACCAGAATTGGTCCAAAACATCATTATTCCTTCCACCATAAATACATGGAAGTTGGGAATATATTGTAACATAAACCCCATTCTCCCAAAAAGGAAAAAAAAAACCTGAAACAAGAATGGGTAAAAAACCATGGATAAATACCATAGACTATGAAAAACCATGGACCAATGCCATGGGAATGAAAATATTGGATCATACTATAAATACATTGTGAAGGTATCCCCACAACACATTTTGAAAATTATACAATTCTTACATTTTGGAACCCTCAAAAATCCATATTCCTACACCTTTCGCCACACCATCCCACGTTGCAGGTTGAGTTCACTCCGTGTAACCCTTGATTCCTTTCTTGGTGACAACTCGTGTTGGAGAAAATCAAAGAACTGGATCATGGGAGTCGTCGAACCACATCCTGAAATGACTAGAGTGGCCCATCTTGTTGAAAGGTATGTTACATTTCTATTTTACTACTTAGATCATAACATAAAAAATAATTAAATATTTTTTTCTTGTTTTGATAGTCAAGGTTTAACTCCTCCCTTGGACCGAACTCTATCCTTAGATACGGTTGATTTAAGGTAGGTTCTTTTGCACTTAGTTGGAGAAAAATATCCACTATAGAAACACTTAGTGAAATTCTAGATCTGGCCCAAAAATCGTCCATAAGAATTCTAATAACCATATGGATATACTATACTTTTATGAAGTTAAAAATAAAATTTATGAGCATGGATTCATCCATCTCATCAGTTCCATCATTTAATGCACCATTCTTGTTATGCATGATGTCTAGATTTTGTCATAAAAACTCTGAATTATGTGATACAATTGCGTGGTTTACCTTATTATGTTATGAACAGTTGTTAAATGTATCCCAACTTCACTATCTACTATTTTAAAATTTATGCTCAATTTATTTGTATCAACATAAATTCCACTAAGACTTTTATCATTGGTTAACAAGTTACATAGATCTATGTAAAATATCACATTAGTTAATGTTTGACTATGTGGTCAAGCATTTTGATGTGACATATAGAAATGAATCTAAACACCTACACATGAGGCACACAGACATACTAAATATTGAAATGGCATAATCATTCAAATTACCAAAATACATTCATGATCCGAAACATGTCCATTCATAAGAAAAGTTATGCAAAAAAAAATGCAATTAAAATGAAATCACGATAGAACTAAACGTTATAAATAACATTTGATGAGCAATTACGAATATGTTCTATGAAATGAATCAAGCTTGAGGCATGTCACCCGAAAGCATCATCATGGAGTTATGAGGTAAGATAGATTATTTGTTTTTCTCAAAATCATCATCAACGAACTCAAGGACATCATCAAATTAAAATAAATAAAAAACCTTGTAGAGAATGTCTGCGATCAACAATATCATGATTGCGATCATGCAAATATGGTACATGATGGTATAGGTGGTTATTTTGTCATAGTACAATAAGGCCCAGTCTAGTATTCAAGAAGATAACACAAATGTTTCATGTTAACCTAAACCTTTTGAAAACACACAACAATCTACAAACCTAGTTTGTCACCTATACATACTGTCAGCATAACAACATGAAAATACTTATAAAGAAACAACTGAATTGAAATAAATATCCCCATTTTTTCCTGAACCAAAATAATATTTCATATCTAACAAGCACCCATGATTAACAAAATTCAATCATTTAGGGGAGGTAGCCACCTAACAAGTCAACCTTTTAGGTGAGGGAGGCAAGAAGTTAGGTCTATCATAATGATTACGAGTTAAGTTGCACACCCAAGTAAGATATCCTATTTGTAATACTCTGGAATGCTAAGTCTGTGTATTCTACCAAGTATTTTGTGAACATTGGAACTCTATGTTTGAAAGTACTACACTACGATATATTATTATTCTATGTTGAAAAAAACTAAATATACTAGTGTCCTATGAGTTGAACCGATGAATGAGGGGTCCTCATCTCTATAGGGAAAATCAATGACTAATAAAGAAAAATAAAAGACAAACTATGTTTTAAAACTACTTATAGAGGAAAAATCAATACCAAACATTTTGTATAATAGTTGAATTAATATTTTTTTCAGTGATATTTGTATTTAAATATGTATGTCATTGAATAGGTTTGGTACTTTAATTATTTTCACTTTTTGTTGAGGAAAGCAATGAGATTGGGAAAATTGGTACTTGGCATTATCAGTTTTTATTAACTACATTTGCTTCTAATTACCATGATTTAATTATGGAAATCATTGCAATATCTAAAAACTTTGATTGTGGTTTTATGCATAACTAAAATTATTCAAACAAAATTATTGTTTCCAACATAAATTATGTTATATAAACACTTGGTTAAAATTATACAAAATTATTGTTTTTTCCTTGAAATACATTTGTAAATAGAAAAATTGGCTAAAATTATGTAATATAAACACTTTAGACCAAACCTTCATATATGCCCTGAGGATGAAACATAAAATTGACAAATTTTCTTGTCTTTCTATTTCTCTCCCTTCTCTTTCTTCTCCGCATTTCAACCTCCCCCGACCCTAACCTTAGTATCAGTGTTCCTTTGTGACCCTATCTCAATGTAACTACTACAAATCCAACTTCACAATGCTTGTGATTTTCATGCCCTGCAACGCTAATCGACTCCCAAAAAAAACTCCACAATGATTTGCATTTGGTTTTCTCGTCTCCTGTGGTTTAGGTAGTAGCCACATCTCTTATCTGGTGAGGAAAAGTCCATTTAACTAACCCCTCAATTATAATATTTATTTAAATCAACACACCGTCATCGGTATTTCAATTAAATGTACAACAAAATTGTTATGTTTATTATGCTAAGCTCATTGGTGTTTCGACACACATTAGTGGAACTTTTCAGAAGTATTTCAATGGATTTTTTATGCAACTAGGGAGGAAAGATTGTTGTTGGTTCGAAGACTATTTATTGCACATCATCAGATATTTCTAGCGATGTTATGACAACTATCTGTCAATCTTTCAATATAGAAATCTTGAAAAGGTTGTCAAAGGTACAATGGATTTCATATGGATTTTCATCGCACCTCATCGAATATTTACGCCAGTGTTATGACAATCGAGCATTCGTCTTACAACTAACCGTTCATTCGTATGTGACAAATATTTGATAATTTTGTGTCAAAATTTTCATGAGAGGTACAATGGAAGTTCGACAAATGCCCATGGAACAATGACTTTGTAGGATGATGAAACTTTGGCAAAATCTCATCGAAATGTACTTTTATGTATGTCATAGTCTAACCAAAGCGATTTCCCATGTGTCGAACTTACTATAGAAATACTTGTATGTCGTAGTTTAAATAATATATATTTTGTTTTTATGAAACTATGTCATATTACACATTGGAAATAAAAAATTATATTAAAAGGAATATAAAAAAAATTGGAAATTGATGAATGGATAATTGATAGTTTCTGTATGGATAAATTGTAGATGATGAATGGATAACCAACAATTCATGGAAAATAACTAGAAGGAAGTGTGAGATAAAAAAAGAATATAAAAAAAATTGATTGTTAATAAATAGATAACTCATACCTGATGCATGAATGCATGGATACCATATAATTTAGGGTGGAATGCTAGTTGACACAAGAATAACGTATAATTTTGAGGAACTTAGCTTGTCATATATCAACGTTCACTAACCAAAAATTAAGTGATTCTGTTAGTTATAACATATGCTACATAAAAAGCTGCAGTTTAAGAAATTTGAGATTAACTTAGATCCAAAAATATTTTAAGTTAGAAAAATAGAAATTTTAGGACTTTCTGCAGCTTTGGGAGTTTCATGCTCCTCTTCATCTTCATTATATTTCTTTGACTTTATCAAGGTTGTATCTTCGTTCTGACATATGTGCTAAGTTTAATTTAGCGGTATCCTAGGATATATATTCGATAAGATTTTGATTGCTCACTATATCCTACAAACAATCCCTTCTTTCCTGAAGGATAAAATTTAATCTTTTCTCCTTCGGAATGTGAATGTACACAAGACAACCAAATATCTTTAGGTGAAGTACTTCAGGATTTTCTACAGAGAACATTTCTTCTGGAGATTTGTTCGCAAGGGCAGTGTGGGAGATTCTATTATGTACATATACTATTGTTCTAGTTGCTTCTTCCTATAGGTGCATAGGCAGATCTTGATCATGTATCATATCTTTCATAGCTTCCATGATATATCTATTCTTTATTTCCTCCACAACATTTTGTTGTGGATTATAGGAAATATTGAGCTCCCTCTTAATACCAAATTCATTACAGAAATCATTGAATTCATTCAATGTGAACTCTCCTCCATTATCTGACCTCAATATGTTTATTTTTGTTTTAGAGAGGTTTTCTACTAGGGCCTTAAATTCCTTGAACCTTTCAAACAATTCATCCTTCTTTCTCAAGAGGTATATCCAAGACTTGTGGTAGTAGTCCTCAATAAAATAAGCATAGTAAGCATACCCTCTTAATGAAATGGTTTGCATTGTCCCACATATATAAGAGTGGATAATATCTAAGATCCCTTTTGATTTATTTTTAGTTTTTGGATAAGGATTCTTAGTATTATTTCCTTGTGTACATCCTTTGCACAGTCCTTCATGTTCTATCTGAATTTCTAGTAGACCAGTCACAACCTTGCTTATAATTGGTAGAGCTTTGTAGTGAATATGGGAAAGAATTTTGTGCCATAGATCACATAGGTTAATGGTATTAGTTGCTAATGTTGAATGTACATTTCCCTTGAATTTGTAGAGTCCTCCTTCTTCATCTCCAATTTCTACTACATCATATATGGTTTATTCCTTTCGTCTACATGAGGATTTTTCCATCTATAAAGGAAATTTTGAATCCTTTCTTATCTAAGGACGAAATATAAAGAATTTTCTTCTTTAGACCTGGGACACACATGACATATTTAATCTTCATGGACTTTCCAGATTCCAGCTGATAGGATGCTTCTCCCATCCCTTTGATGGGATATTGGGAATCATCTCCAAGCATTACTTTGTGTGGAGATTCCTTTTGTACAAGGCATCAGAGAGAGTCCTTATAACCTATCATGTGCTTGGAGACTCCACTTTCCACTAGCCAGGTGTCATTTCCTGGTGATACTGATCATGTTAGAGTAGAGATCAATCCGTATTATTCATTGGATCTTCATCCTTCTTTGCTTCCTCTTCAACTTCTTGATCACTATCTTTTGCAACATGAGCTTAAAATATTTTTATCTTTTTTACTCTTTCTGCTTTCATGGGACAATTGATGGCAATTTGTCCCAACCTGTGACAAGTGAAGCATTCATAATTTGAGAAGTATTGCTTGGAATTCTTGAACCCTTGAGTGTTATGAGGATGGTCACGACTCTTCCTTTTGTTCTTTCCTTTCGTATGAGCTGTCAAGGATTGATCTGCATTTCCATTTAGATTTTCTTATCTAGATGTTATCCTTTCTTCTTCTTGGACACATTCTTCCCACAAATTCTGGAATTTGGTTAGTTTCGTTCTTATATAGATTCCCTAGATAAAATATTCCCAATCTCTTGGAAGACCATTTAAGGTGGTAATCATGATTTCTTCTTCTTCAACTGTATCACCAATGGCTTCTAAATGATCCTTGATTTGAGATACTCTTGATAAGTAGGACTGCATGGTCTCTGATTTTTTAGCTCATATACTTTTGAGGTGATTCCTTAGGGTCATCTTCCTCTGGATGTTTCTTCCTTCAAATAGGTTGGACAGATCATCAAACACTTCTTTTGGAGTTTCCCTTGAGGATATTTGAGGAATCAAGTTATCCTTTATATTGTCATATATGATCATTTTTTGTATGATCATATCCTTCTTATGCTTGGACTTGCCCTCATCTTCTTATGGTTCTACCACTTCCTCCTTTACAAAATTATCTAGATCATGTTCTTACATGATGAGCATGATCCTATACTTCCATGCTCTGAATTTTTAAACATCTTCAACATGTTCATCTAGCTTGGTATTCTTTTTCATCTTTAATAGAATGAGAAATTCAAATGGAACATGGAGGAATAGTACTTGAAGAAAAAAGATTCTAGATGACCTCGGGTTTGGTGCATAAACCCTAATTTCTGAGTTGGAAACCCTATTAGGGTTGATATGTGGAGAATATGAGCCTCCCTAGGGCTAGGTAGACTGTATCTTTATTTTTTTGATATTGAATATGGGCTCTTAGGAAAATCGAATCCCTAGTTTGTCCCAGTAGCACTGACATGTTGAAACTTCTTAGAATTTGGATCTATCTTCCCAGAAAGATGTGCCCTGTATATGCAAGTTGAGGGAGCCCTGTCTTCTAGTTGACATGTCGAGGGATTTGTTCATAATAACAAACCCTAACTATGCAGTGTTTCATTTCAGGGTGGCTCTGATACCATGTTAATTTTTCTTTATTTTCTTAGATAATATATTAAACAAAATTGTCACTAGAAAATCACTGAAAGAAAAAAAACAAAGAAACATAATAACAAAAGAACACAAATATTTTTCTCGAGGAAACCACAAGGGAGAAAACCCCACAAAACTTCCTCGGTATAGATCTCAACCAGAGCATTGTAAAACCCAGACAACTGCTTCTAACTTCCTTATGGAGCACTAGTTCTTCTCTCTCTTGCAAAAAATATTGAGCGAGTGAGTACAAATGAAGAAGAGCTCCTCCCTATATATATTCTTTAGTTTACTTGACCTATAACTGTTGAAAACACCAGGAACACAGAGAGGGGGGGTGAATCTATGTGTGCAGTCTTTATTACTTTTTCAACTTTTATAATCAACAACTTATTCAATATTATGCATCGTCACATTATCATTATATGATCATCAGCATTGTTATCATCATCATATCATCATCATCACATAGAAAGCATAGCAACACAGTACACAAGATTTTTACATGGAAACCCAAGTCCTGGGGGAAAAACCACGGAATCCTTTTTAAAATAGTTTTCCAGAAATAACTAGAAGGAGGCAACTACCCCCTTATTAGAAAGACTTCAATTTTCCAGCTTCAACTGGAAGGAGGCTACGACCCCCTGATTTACAGGCTATGACCTGAAGGAAGCTTCCACTCCCTAGTTTTCTAGCTTCTACCGGAAGGAAGCTATGACCTCCTTTCCTTGCCTCATCCTGCCACCCTGATAAGAAGATAGACACTGAACTACTGGACCACAACCACACTGATCCTGCGGACCTGCTAATCAACACATGTACTATACGGCACAATCTATACCACACTGCACATTCACTACCACTACTAACCACTGATCACTATCTGCTGCATCATACTGCTCATCAACTGATCACTGTTTGTTGTATCACATTGCTCATCGTTTGATCATTATTCATAAACTCATCACTTGCTCATCACTACACTAGAACTAAACCAGTAACCTATCCAATTACGCTGTACCAATCAATCATCCAACCAAGTCAATCTGAGTTTGCACACCAAACTCTATCCACCTGAATCAAACCAACTGCTCATACAACTTAGCCAATCTGAGTCAAACCACTTGCTCATAAGGAAACCTGTGCCAATCCAATCTCTGAATATGTTGCAGATATCACTGCCACATACTGCTCATGTTATCAAGCTCATCATACACAATTAAAGACAAAACATCTACTCAGTTAAAGACAAATTCAAAGATCGAGAAGAACATTGAAGAAAGTAACATCTCTATAGTAAAAGAAGAAAAGGCTAACAGTAATACATGTATTCTTAGAAGATCTCATGTTCAGCAAGAATCAAGAGAAGTTACTGCTCAGAGATATCCTATAAGGTTCCATGGTCACTGCTACAAGTGTTACAACTATGGTCACAAATCCATTCATTGCAGAGCTCATGACAGAATCACTCCAGAAAGAAATAAAAGTACATTTTTGGTTCAGTGCTACAATTGTTATCATTATGGTCATTTCACAAAACATTGCAGAGTGTAGGGGAAGGTTAAAGTTTGGAGAAGAAAGCAAGTTCAATCGAATGACATGAACAACCATCATCCTACCAAAATATGGAAAATAAAGTTAGTAAACCAAAACAAAAATGATGAAAACCTTGGCCAATGCCAATTTGAATACTGTTGACCAGTGATATGAAGTGTACAAAGAATGTGTAAAAGGAGATATGTACCTGATTATCATATTTGATTATTATGTAGTAGTTGGTTCCAGTAGTATTCATGGGACATAATACAGGTCCATTAAAAAAAAAGGGGGGGCATCAATGCTCATTGATAAGGGAAGAAGTAGTGCTAAAAGAAGTTGTTGGTGTCATTAATGGAAAGGAAGAAAAGTTGAAAAGGAAGAGAAGTTGATGATAGGGGGGAGCATGGCCTAAGGGGGAGCATTCCCTGAGGAGGAGTTTGGCCGAAGTACCCTTTTCCATTGATTCCAAAGGGGGAGAAAAAGTTGTCAAAGGGGTATAAGAAGCATGATCTAAGGGGGAGTTGTGTGGTCAAAGGAAGCTCTTTCGAAGGGGGAGCTTTGGTGTTGTCATCAATGACAAAGGGGGAGATTGTTGACTAAATTGTCATTGATGCCAACAGGCATGTGTTAATGTGTCTTGGTGCCCCTTGAGGAGCCTCTGTGGGTTGGGTAAGTGTCAGTGTTAAAAAATGTTAAAATACTTTACAACTAAAAAATGTTAAAATACTTTAATAAGATTATAATAAAAATAGGAAAGATATTTTATGAAATAACAACCCGTAATCTTTGTGAATTAATTTAAAATTTAATTAAAAATAAAAAGAAAACCTTTAAGACATCAGTCCACTCTCTTCCAAAACATATATAAATATACCTTCTAACCAAAAAAAATATATCATATGAGTTAATTAATTCGCTGAGTTATAGTTTGTGGACTGAGGCAAGCTCGCTCATTTGGGTGAATTGAGGCAGCTACAGCAAGAAGATTTTCAGTGGAAAAGTGCTCTAAATTTTCTGTGGCAGAATTGACTGAGAAATTCGTGGGAGAAACAACTGAGAAATTTCGGTGGGAGTAGAAGGTTATTTTTTTTGTGACAGTTCAGTCTTGAACTGATCTTGGGGATTGATTTTCTTACCACCAGCAGATCACAAGCCAACGAAGATGAAGTAAAATAAATTCGTGGATTGAGGCAAATGACACTGAGAAAAATTCAGGTAGCAGCAGTAGGTTTTTGGTCTCTTAATTTTCTTCAAAATTTCGGATACATCAGCTCTGAACTCGTAGCAACAGTGAAAGAATAAATACCGTGACTCTCTCGTGGACTGTGTGAAGGCCAAGGGTTACGATCTTGTGCAGTCTTGAAACACAAGTTTTGGGTTTAGTTTATATTATGCTTCCAAGTTTTTGGTGGCTCTCTTTAATAGCAGAACCGAGTTTATAAAGACTCATCTCAAGCAAAACACAATCTGGATTAAAGTCATATTACAGTCTGAATTTCCTCTTGGTGGTCACTGCTGTGTTTTTCTATCAGACCTAAACTTTTATGCACCAGAATTTAACCATCAGCAAATTAGAAAGTGGACTAAGATTTTGATGCACTGAGGCAACTTACAGTGCCATAATTTCGCTGGTTTATGACTGAAATTTATGGAAAGTATGATTGAGTATATTTGCTGTGCATGCTTGAGGTAAGTGAACTGTGGAGTGGATGTGCATGCTTGAGGTAAGAAAAAATTTGATGTTTTATAACTAAGGTTTTATTTTTTTTTAGAGAGTATATTTTGTGAGGAGTGATATGTGATGAGGTAAGCACAAAAAAAAATTTGATACTTTATAACTAAAGTGTGTTTTTACAAGAGCGTATATCTTTGTGAGGAGTGACATGTGATGAGGTAAGTGAAGTTTGTTTTATTATGAGAATGAATTTTTTATGTATTTTAAGGAGTAACCTAAAGTTGTGAGTGAAGGTTTGGTATCACCTTTTTATGGTCCCTTTTATAAAGAGACCTTTTGTCATGCTTGAAGTTTTAATATAAGTATGTAAGTTTTGTATAGTGAAGTGTAGAGGTGTGTATGAAGAGTAGTATACCAAAAGTAATGCAGCAGTATATACAAGTGTATGAGTGAGCTTGAAAAGTATGTACATGTAATGTGAGTGTGAACAATATGTAACACATATAGTGATATATTAACGATGATGATGTTCTCCAATTCTATATGATAATGAACACTCTATGATGTTGTTACACACTATGATATGATGATGAACATGCATGCTTTGATGTGATGGCATACTTCTATGCACTATGATGTGTACCTATTACATACACATTACATGTTGATGATGATGGTGGCTAATTGATAACGATGATGCACTATGATGATGCACGCCTTGTGTTCAGCATAAGCAACACAGATTTACATGTTCAGTAATTGTGTATGATGACCGTGATAACATGAGCAGTATGTGGCAGTGATATCTGTAGCAGATTCAAAGATTGGATTGGCACAGGTTGCCTTATGAGCAAGTGGTTTGACTCAGATTGGCTAAGTTGTATGAGCAGTTGGTTTGATTTAGGTGTATAGAGTTTGGTGTGCAAACTCAGATTGACTCGGTTGGATGATTGATTGGTACAACGTAATTGGACAGGCTACTAGTTTAGTTCTAGTGCAGTGATGAGAAAGTGATGAGTTTATGAATAATGATCAAATGATGAGCAATGTGATACAGCAAATGGTGATCAGTTGATGAGCAGTATGATGCAGCAGATAGTGATCAGTGGTTAGTAGTGGTAGTGAATGTGCAGTGTGGTACAAATTGTGCCGTATAGTACATGTGTTGATTAGCAGGTCTGCAGGATCAATGCGGTTGTGGTTCAATAGTTTAGTTTCTATCTTCTTATCGGGGTGGCAGGATGGGGCAAGGAAAGGAGGTCGTAGCCTCCTTCTAGTAGAATCCAAAAAACTAGGGAGTGGCAGCTTCCTTCAGGTCGTAGCTTGTAAATCAGGGGGTCGTAGCCTCCTTCCAGTTGAAGCTGGAAAATTGAAGTCTTTGTAATAAGGGGGTAGTTTCCTCCTTCCATAAACTATAACTCGGCGAATTAATTAACTCATATGATATTTTTTTTTGGTTAGAAGGTATATTTATATATGTTTTGGAAGAGAGTGGGACGATGTCTTAAAGGTTTTCTTTTTAGTTTTAATTAAATTTTAAATTAATTCACAAAGATTATAGGTCATTGTTTCATAAAAGATCTTTCCTATTTTTATTATAATCTTATTAAAGCATTTTAACATTTTTTAGTTGTAAATTATTTTAACATTTTTTAACGCTGACACTTACCCAACCCACAGAGGCTCCTCAAGGGGCACCAAGACACATTAACACACGCCTGTTGGCATCAATGACAATTTAGTCAACAATAACCTAATAGGTTCGACTTCTCTTATTGACTGGGTCGACTTGTCCAATTGGACACCAAAAATAACATTGCTTATATTGACACCTGGTTACTATTGACATGACTTACATCTATAGGTTTACATTGATTATTTCAATGACACTAAGAATACCAAACTCATCTCCTGAAGGAAGAATACAATCAATACATTTTAATATCTTCTGAAGTTACAATACTTTAAAAAAAACCATGCAAACAATAGATACAAATCAGAAAAAATTGATCATCCATGGTGAATTCCGGGAGATAAACAACATTGAAAGTATATAAATCCCAATAAATCTCATAGGTAAAAAAAACCAAACCAGCCATTATAATATCAGTGAACCATAAAATGACACCCAACAAAAAACTTGTCGAGTGCCAAAAATGCATAATGAATTTTTGAACCAAAAGTTACAATATTCCACAATACCGACCACAAAATTACAATCCATATTATAGTCAACAAATCCAAAATTAGTTACAGTCCATATTCACGGGAATGAATACATTATAATAGTAGGGGACTGCATACAAAGATGGTGATTTAAAAAACACCTTATTTCGTTTCTCTTGAGTGTCATTATTATTATCTAACTAAACTTATTGCTCAACCAAGGAACAACTATGTTATTCAATCGACCAATAACATGCTTTTAACCCAAAAAAGTAAAGAAGAACCACATATGTATATATGTCGAAGGTCATTTTGGTTCATGTTCTTTGACTGGGATGAACAGAGTGATGACTCCTAGATAGGATATGGATCCAAACCTAGGCCCATTACTGGTGTTATTGAAACTACTTATTTTGATGATGGGTTACCAACTATATAATATCAAATGGGATATGGAACCATATATATAATGAACTAATATGGAATCAATTCTTTAGCAAGGTAAAATATAACTCCAACTCCTCCAACCCTTTCCTTTGATATTATACATGCTCTGCTTCCCTCTACCTTAGTATCCTCTGCTTCCTTTTATGTGAGGGAACAGGTAGATGGGAGGCTAGGAGATGATCCTTGGTTCGATGCTTATTTAAATCGAGGACTGATTTAGCATCAAATCCAGCAAGCTAGTAAGTAGTACCAAATCAAGAAGCTAAAACAAATGTTCCAGGTTCCCAAGTATCACCAATAGCAAAGGCAGATTCCTATCCAGGTCAAGATGCATCCTCTAGAATCCTATTCAGATTAGAGGAAATTTCAACTCAAAATGGGCCTCCTAAGGAAAATAATAAAATAATAGTTAGAATAATAAAATAATATTTATTAATTTTGGAGGAAGAAAAGAAAAAAACTATTTTTTTTGTTCGTATTTTTGACATATCTCCCTGTTTTCACTCAAATTTTGATCGGGAGAGCTCGTTGGATTCGTAATTAAATTCTGCATCCAACGAGTACCCACTTTGAATACTTTTGATGGACCCATCTACCTAAAAAACAAGAAATACCTGAAAAAAACATGATGATGATGTGAAAAAATGTGATGATGACATCATCATCATGTTTTTTCAGGTAATTCTTGTTTTTGGGGTAGAGGGATCCCTCAAAAGTATGGAAAGTGGGTAATTTTTGGATACATAATTTAATTTTGCATCCAGAGAGCTCTCATGCTCAAAATTTGAGTAAAAGCATAGGGAGATATGTAAAAAATATGAACAAAAAAGTAGTTTTTTTATGATACATATCCCCAAATTTATATTAAAAATTGTTTAAGACAGATACGGTATTGAAAATTTAAATAAATTTCATTGGCTAACACATAATGAGATGGAATTTGAATTAGGGTTGAAGGACCCATTTTGAGTTGAAATTTCCTCTAATGCCTACATCCAAGGGGATAGTTTACCATCCTCTTGAGCCCACATTCATTTTGACTAGCAATTGTTCTAGATAAATATGAGATCTAGTTTCCTTTAATATATGGGGATGTGAAGCTAGATTCCAAAAGATAAATATGGAGTAGACCTAACAAAATTGAGTGGTAACAAGAGGTGTTCAATCTATTTGATAAATAATTACTTCTATGTTAAAATATAACTGAAATGGATATTGAGATAAGGTAGGATTAATGGGAAAAACGAGTACGGGTTTTTGTCTTGAGAATTCAATGTATTTTCTATATATCAAATACAGAGTGTGTAATGCGAGAAGGTGTTTTAGAATAGTGATAAATTTTAATGACAATAAATATGACAAATTATTTGGAAATGAGAAAGAAGTACTTGTTAGGTTTGGAGCATTCCACCAAATCCACTAAAATGATATTTTCCTCCTTCAAGATGAATCTCCTCAGCTTCATGGTCATGTATGTGGCATATCTACATTGAAATACTCATTTATGGCCTCCAAGAGGGCCTCAATGTTTTCCATGGATTTGGTTGTATTTGCATCATATTAATTGACATAGAATAAGCGGTCGTTTGATGGGACCTGTGCACCCAAAAAAAAAAAAAAAAAAAAAACATGATTATGTTCCTTGGTCAAATTTCCAGAAAAGTTTACTATATCTATATAATTATTGTGGTGTTGTTATATCTTGGATTTGCATACAATAATTGGAATTTCTTCATGCTCCCATGGAATCTACTCGATTGAAATAGTTGCGAACATTTACCATTGAAGAATCCCAACTCTCCATAGTGGGATTTTCAAACAGATTTAAGGTAAACACGATCCCTATATGATATCATAACCATACAATATACATTTGATAAAATAACTAGAAATACAATAACTGAACTAGAAACAATCCATAAGGAATGCATAACTCCTTTCTCGAGATGAGATTTTCTCTCCTAATTTGATAAATCTATAGATGGAAACAAAAAATGATTATGTTATGAAGCCTTTAATTTATTTCAAGAGAATGTATTACCAAATGCTATTGCACAAAGAAACCCAAATGATTCCAAATCAAAACCAAAAGAGATGGAAAAATGCAATGGACATGGGAAATATTTATATATGCAGTGCATTTGAATGGCACTAATAACGTGAAACCCACTACAAGTGAAATTATACCTTTATGAAGGAATATATTTCTCATCTCATGAAAAATGGAGAAAAAAATAACCTCCAAATCTTAAAATCACTGCGCTATGAAGGTTTCAACCTGGACTTGACAGGAAATCAGGGGTGAATACAAGAATTTCCTCAATTTAAAGAAAATATGGATGGGTAAATAATTATTGGAAGCATTAGTTACCAGAAATTAGGGGCGAAGGAGGATTGAACATGAAATTTACTAGAACTCAAGAGGAGAACCCAGGATTTGAGGTATAGTATTCTATTGTATATTATCATTGTATATTTTTGTACCCTTATTAGAGTTGTTTTTCCCTCTTATCATGATGTTATTATTATTTATGGCCATTTAGATAAGCCATCCATTGTAAGTTGGGGCAGTAGTCCCCAAGATGAATATATTAAAATTTATTTTTGAGTCTCCCTAGGTAAATTCAACCCTTCTAGTTAATAGGTTGGCCCAGTCAAGTTTCAGGTTAGCCACTTGATTTGTAAAAATAGGGAGGCACCCTCCCTCATTTATACACACACTCACTCATTTACAAGTTTACATGAGATGAGAGACAAGATAAGAAGGAAGATAGAGAGTTGTAGAAGATATCTTATTCTTGGGTTTTTCCAACTTGTAATATTGTATTACTGACAGAACTATTATGAGGAAGTTTGTAGGGTTTTCTCCTTTATGGTATCCCTGAGGAAAATATTTTTGTCTTTTGCATCTTCTCTATATTATGTATCTTTTTGTGCTTGTTATTCTTTCATATAAAAATCCTAATCAATTTGAATTAGAGTATTAAAACTATCAATACTGGCAATGGCATTCTTTGTAGACTTCAACACTCCCTTTCTCCTAAAAAGGGTCTCCATATATGTCCCCTAAATAGCATAATTATGTCCATTGAGAACAAGAAGTTATATCTTGGAATCCATCATTTTGATCTAGTAAATATGATCAAAGTTCAAGTAGATGTAGAAGTCGACAAATCTTTCGCTCATAGTGTATCAACCCTATATATGAAGTAACATGATTTTCAAACAATAGGGATATGTAAAAAATGTCACTCTGATACCATGCTCGAAAACCTCTCAGCCTGAACTGTAGAGCATAAAAGGAAAAGAAGGGGGAAAGATTCGAAGAATAAAAGGTGGTGTCCAGAGACATTGTTTAATCACTTAAGAACAAATATTTGTGATAGGAAAATCACAATGCATAATGACCATGATAAACATATCAAATCAATATTTTAGACAACCCATAGGGTCACCTATTTATAATTTCCATATCTAACAAACTTCGTGAACTTAGGGAATATCTGGTCCATAAGTAGGGTTATTTGATCCAAACTATTTTCATAGAATATACAACATCCCAATGTTTAGTTAGTTGTTGTAGGCTCACAGACCATGGTTGTGTCAACCATTCTATTTTTTTCTAAACTGATTGTCCATTGGTTTCATTGACTCCAATCGATTGCTTCTCTATTCACTTGTCATTTATATATTGACAGTATCCATAAGATCTAGAAGTATT
>LPNX010506443.1:379666-396132 GCA_001517045.1 Pseudotsuga menziesii | reverse complement strand
CTCCTCTACCTCCCCCTCCACCTCTCTATCTCTATGTCACCCCCTCCACTTCTACCTAGCTCTCCCCCTCCCCTCTCCACCACCCACTCCTATGCCCTTTCTCTTTCCCTCTCCCTCTCCCTCTCCCTTAACCAATCCCTCTCCTAAACCCTTTCAATATACATCCCTCCCTCTACCTCTCCATCCCTCCCTTCCTCCCTCACTCTCCCTCTCCCTCTACCTCTCCATCCCTCCCTTCCTCCCTCACTCTCCCTCTAAATCTATACCTCTCCTTATCTCTTTCTTGCCACTCTATTTATTTCTCTCTCTCACACACCTCTCTTCCCTTGTATCTCCACCCCATATCCCTCCCTCTCTCCCCTCTCCCTCCCACTACCCCTAACCCCCCACTCCCTCAATATCCCTTACCCTATTCATCCCCTCCCTCCTCCCATCTCTCTCTCTCTCACTCTCCCCCCACCCCCTCCCCTTCCATGTACACCCCTATCCCTAAACTTCACCCTCCCTCTTTTTGTTCCTCTTTTTGTCCCTCCCCCTCCCCCTCTCCCTTTATCTTCCTATATCCCCCTCAAATATTCCACTCTCCCTCTCCATCTCTCCCTCTCTCCCCCTCAATTTCTCTCTCTAGTTCCTCTCTCTCCCTCTCCCTTCTCCCTCTCCATCTCTCTCTCTCTCCATGTCTGTGTCCCTCTTCCTCTATCTTTATCTCTCCATATCTACCTCTACCATAACTATCACCCTATCCCTACCCCACCCTTGCTCTCCCTTCCTCTTCCCCCTCCTCCTCTCCCTCTATATCCCACTAACCCCACCCCCCTCTCCCTCTCCCTCTCCCTCTCCCTCTCTTTCTCTATCTCTCTCTCTCCCTCCCTCTCTCTCTCTCCCTCTCGCTCTCACTCTCCCTTTCTCTCCCTCTCTTCCTTTCCCTCTCCCTCACCATGTCTCCCTCTCCATCCATCTCCCTCTCCTTGCCACCCTATCTCTCTCCCTCTCCCTCTACCTCCTTCTTTATTTGTGCTACGTGTCTTCGATACAGACCAATCAACAATCAAAAAAATTCTACCTGACTTCGATACATGCCAATTAAAAGAAATATTGAGATGGGTTTATATGCCTTGTAAAAGAAAAATCAAATATCTATATAGCTAACTCAGATAATGTTTAAGTTACATAGGACGCAGATCATAATCATCATTCCAACAATCTCACGCAAGTAAGGGAGAGAAAAACTCCCTCGCCTCTCGCTCACAACACACATAGACAATTGATGAAACAAATGAATATGGCATAATTCGATTCCAACCTACCCAAGTTTTCTGTAAATTGCTAATTCCCACTTTGATTAAGAGCTTTATCACCATATTAGGTATTACTCTTTCTAAAATCGTACTGTTGAAAGAAGAAAAGCAATGAAAAATGCTTACACATTTTTTATCATTCTTTTTATCCTTTTTAGCACTAACTTTTCTAACGGTTATGACTTTCATCGGGACCCACACAAAACGGTTTAAAGATTTAGTATATGTTTAAAATTGAATTTACAATTCCATGTTACAAGTGACCTAGGAGAGTCTCTTGGATGTCTTGTATATAGTATTTTTATACAAAAAATTTAAATCCTTAGTTCTTATTACTAACATGTGAGTTTTTAGTGTCTTATTCTAAAACTAGAATATGTGGGAGATTGATATATATGTGTATAGCTATTACGATGAATATTATACAATAAATTGATGAAGATTATAATTAGAGTAAGATATCTGTTGTATAATTATAATGATGAAGATTATATGTATTTTAATTTTGTAGTGGATTTTAGTTTTTAGTCATCTTTAATTGGACAAATAAATATACCAATTATACACTATCTTTTTAGCCCACTCTAAATGGGAAAGTGACTATGTTATATATACATTACATTGTTTGAAAATATATGTTGTATATATGTTTATGATAAAGAGTATGTTAATTTTAAATTAAATTTTGAAAATGTATTTTAATCTTTAAACATCCTTAAAATTTGACAAATGAATGTGCCATATATACACTACCTAGTGTTTTTAATCTATTATATTGAAAAATGTAATTTTAATATTCTGACTAAAAACTAAAAACATTTATATACCACAAAAACATATAAATACAATGATTATATATTCTAATAATTATAACTAAAACTATTATAGAACCTTAAAATAAAGATTACAATTACTGAATGGAACAATTCCATAATTTTATCAAAAAAAATTTGTTACAGAGTGTTCCTCACAGTAACTTATAGGTAAAAAATTATAAATCCTAAATTCTATTTACAATCACATAACAAGATATATAAAATTGATACGTAACAATTTGACATATGTTAGTGCATGAATGTATTTATATGGCACTATACTAGAATATAGTTCATTTATGATAATTTACTTGCTGCCCAAAGCTCTTATGTCATACTTGACTTGTTGTATTTTTAAGTTTGGTGCTTATCCTATTTTATAATAAGGATTGATTAGTCATGTTTTTAATGCTTTAGAGTTTCTCTTACAAACCTTATTTCAATGCTAGAGTTATAGGGTTTTTAGGTCTTACTTAGATTTTATAAGCTAATGCATTTAAAATTATTTTTTATTACATGTGTTCTCATCAAAACGGATTAGCTCTATCCATCGCAAACCTAACAACTAAGTACATAAGGTGACAAGCACCAAGGTGACACTTAACATGGCGAAAGGGATAAAAACATTAAAGAGTTACAAGAGGTGATTGAACTAGTTTTAACATAGTTATACCATGGTTTTTATCTTTTATTGAAAATGGTTCTAAACTATGGTGAGTTAAAAGGTTCAACCATGTGGAGGTGTGTGAGAAATCAAGGTGCCCATGTGAAAGGGTTTCGTGGTGCCTTATAGCTGTAAACGAGTTTTAAACCCTAAAAAAATGCCATAGCGTTTTATCGTTGCATACTCTGCTGCAATTTTGGGACTAGTGGGGAGAGTCAAAGGCTGTTGACCCTTCCAACAATGGTATGCCCATGACCACACTACCCTTCACTTGAATACTGAGACGACTCTACTACTGTAGCACCTTTGTTGCCTCTTGGCCTATGCATTATTTTTTGAAACTCTTAATAGCCATGGTCATGACCTTCATAGAGCCATCACCACGTGTTCTTCACAAATGTTTTCAAGTATTTGAGTAAGTAATTTCTTATCATATTACTCTATCAATTTTGTTTGATGAAATTTTAATGCAAACAAATTTTATTAAGTTACGATTTTTAACCTCTGTCTCTTTATCTGACATGAGGTTTCGACAGTCATTGCCTAGCTCAAAAGTGGGATCGGGTCGAGGGTACCGAAATCGAAAGGTTCCTGGTAAGACCTAAATCCCTGAGCCCTACGGTCCTTGATGACATGCAAAGCTGGAACAGGGTTTATTTTCTGGTTTTGGTTTCATTTTGGAGTTTCAAGGATTTAACAAGCCTCCTTCGTTTGCTGGTAAACGTTCTCGTCAGATTACAGAGATAAAATGTAATTTTTATAAGCCCTCGGGTTGTGATAGGGTTTATGTTTTTAAGATTTTCCCTTTTGGCTACAGACCATGGAGTTTACGTGGGAAATGTAATGCAATTGCTTGATAATAACTAACGTAGAGTTCTATTGCAACTGTACAATGATTTTCTTTAAAAACTTGGTTGGAACCTTGGTCTTGCTCTGTAATTGATATATATTGTTTTAAATATTATGTGAAATACATTGCGTTCCTCATAGTTTTTGAAACTACTCTGTGTAAAAAATTTATTTTGTTTATTGTTATCGTGTTGCATCTACACCATTCTGGTTATTGAAGAATTTATAGCCCAACAAAGTGTTTAATACTTCTCTATATAAATTCCATAATGTTTAAAAGCCATGTATTGTAAAATGTTTACTACATGCTTACCTAACTACTTTTTAATATGGTTGAGATTATGCCATTTTTCTTTATTTCTCAATCCTGGGGTGCTTGACTATAAGTTTTAGTTATTAAGTAAATTACTTGGAATGGAAGTAGCCTTACATGCCTTGAACTCTTAATTCATGTTAAAAATTCTAGATTTGATTGAGGCGTTTACTTTGTTGATGCTTAGGGACTTTTACTATTTATTAAAATTATATGGAAGAAAATATGTAGTTTGGAAATATTACATGTTTCTACCCTATAACATTTTTCTATGTAAAGGATAGGCCCTTCGGCCGTGCGGAATTTTTTTTAGGTAAATGTTTAAAGTTCAAGCCTTTCAGCTATCTAAAGTAGATACTTGTGTAAAAAAAATATGAAAGAAATTATGTCTTTTCGCTTGTATGCAAAACATACTGAGTAATTTTATCAATACTAATCCTTTCGAATGTAACAGACTTATACCCATATATTTATTTACATAGAATTTTATTTTTATGGGTCTCGAACCTAGATCTGTTATTTTGGTAGATTAATAAATTTATGGTGTTCAGTTATGACAAGTCCTAGTTCTACGAAGAATTCATTATTATGTTAAAACTATGATAGCCTATGTTTAAAACCCTTGTTGCTTGTGTGTGAATTTATAAGAAAATTTTCAGTAAATATAATTATTAGTTATCTATGTATACTAATTATTATCAAATAAAACTATATATAAAAAAATGATACTATTTCTAAATAAGAAATATAATATAGCCTACTAATTCTACTATGAAATTCCTATGTAAATAGTAGCATTCAATAACTCATAAGTTACAGGAAATAAAATTTCCTACTTAATTCAAAACCATAACGGTCTTGGGAAGATTTTAATAAACATAAAATTCCTTCAGAAAAATATGTAAAATAAATTAAAGGTAATAAATCCAGAACATTATAGAACCTGTTAACTTTTGAAGGGGACAAACACCCAAAGAATACGGTTCCTCCCAACCATCTCTTGAAAGAAGCCAATATCACTTTCTTTAGGACCCACGAGCCTGTTTACTGAACCACTGGGATGAAGATACTGTGTAAAATCCTAATCACTCCTCTTTGTAACTTATCAGTCACATTTATAGTCAACACTCTAGCAACTTAGTTTACCTTTCCCCTCATGGAATTCCTCTTGTGTGCCTAAATTTTTCAGTTTCCAGCAAAACCGCAATCCTTCTAATCTTTTAGAATGTAATGAGCCTCCTGCACATTCGATGGTATATATAACCATTCCTAGGTCTCTGGTTCAATTTTGCAATTAAATGAGACACCTAATCAGTTCCTCCCTTGTTGGGAACATGAGCACAATTATAGGGAAGTTACCTCCTACAACAGTTAGAAAGTGAATGGTGTTACTGTCATTTGTCATTTTTTCCTTCTACGACAGATCATTCATCCTAGTGGGTCAGTGAACACTATTCAACAATCCTCTTTGGATAGGAGGCTCATTACATTCTAATCTCCTAGAATGTAATGAGAGTCCTGCACATTCAATGGTATATATAACCTTTCCTAGTCTCTGGTTCAATTTTGCAATTAAATGAGACACCTACTCAATTCCTCCTTTGTTGGGAACATGAGCACAATTATAGGGAATTTACCTCCTACAACAATTAGAAAGTGAATGTTGATACTGTCATTTGTCATTTTTTTCTTCTACACCAGATCATTCATCCTAGTGGGTCAGTGAACACTATTCAACAATCCTCTTTCGATAGGTGTCTCTTCTTTTAATTATTTCATAATAAAATATTCAATTACAGTCATCTTTGACCATCCTTGGTCAACAACATAAAACTTTACAATAACTTTTAAAGTAATGTCTTTTCACAAAAATAAAATGTTTTTAGTTCTAGGTGGGTTACAGTGGACATAAATAATAAAGTGGAAAATAATGTTTTAATATTTTTGTATTTAACAAGTTAAAATGTCTAATGATATATGTGTTTGTTAGTGGATATATGTGTATATTGTTGTCCAAATTACTAATTTTATGTGAATAGCCATTTGGTGGGAATATGAACTTTTCTCATGTCCTTAATCACTTATATATAAGATTTGAACTAGGGCTATTTTATGTTGCCTCATAAAATAAAAATTAAAAATTGAAACCAAATAAAAAGTTGTTAAAAAACCCACGTTAGGGTATAAAATAAAAAAAATAAAAAAGTAGCATAGATACATCTTAAACCCAGATCTATCAACCACTGAGAGGCATCAAATTTATTGAGGTGTAAATTTTTACTAGATGTGTAAATTATAAAAACAAAAAAAAAAACATCAAATTTATTCAGGTGTAATTTTTTATGGTGTAAAGAAATAAGTTTAAAAGAACAATTACACCTCAATAAATTGGATCCATCTCATTGCTTCATAGTTATGGGTTCAGCATGGATCTATGCTACTATAATTTGATGAAGTTGACCATAATTTTTTTTGCATGCCTTCATTTATCTTTTTGATTCCATCATTTAATGCACCATTCTTGTTATGAATGATATCTAGATTTTGACACAAATACTCTAAATTATGTGATAGAATTGCGTAGTTTTCCTTATTTTCTTATAAATAATTGTTAAATGTATCCTAACTTCATTATGATATGATTTTAAAACTTATTCTAAATTTCTGTGTAGGAGTCCTCTACGTAAATTCCATTAGCACTTTTGTCACTTGTTAATGATATACATAGATCTATTTAAAATATTACATGTGTTCATGTATGAATATGTGCTCAACTAGCCTTTTGATGTCACCTGTGAAAATGAATCTAAAAACCTACACATGAGGCACAAAGAAATGATAAATATTGTTCAATGAGATAAGCATTCAACTGACCAAAGCGCATTCATGAGCCGAAACATGTGCATGCATAAGAAAAGTTATCTAAGAAAAATGAAATTAACATGAAATCATGTTAGACATAAACTTTATAAAATAAAATTTGTTGAGTAACTAAGAATATGTTATATATGCAATGAACCAAACTCAGTGCATGACTCAAAAACACAGGTTTGTGTGCAATTAGGAGGTGAGAAAATGATTATTCATTATTATAAAGATCATAATCAATGAACTCAAGGATATCATAAAATTAAATTAACTCAGAAATTGTGTTTAGAATGAAACTTAAAACCAAATTTATAAATAAAAATAGGGATCCCCAAGTCTACTAGCTTGGGGCCTAGTTGAAAAGAGATTGAGGTTCCTAGTGTATCCAGTTATTAGAAATTGCATATTTTCAATGCCCAAGAAATCTAAATCCATATAGGTCGATGGTATGAAAAGTAGCTATGCAATCAAAATGAATTAAGAAGCCTAATGGCTATGTAATAAACATGAATTAATAAACCCTCATTGGAATCAAATTAAATGAGTTTTTCACCAAGAGAAGGGTGTGATGAGATACTAGTATAAATCTTAGTTCCTTTCATAAAGTTTGTCCAAATGAAACAAAGTGTTAAGGATTCATATCGATTGTTTCAATTATGTATATAAATCCCATCTCACATATTTAATGCAATCCATATTAATTTATTCCTAATTGGAAGGTGAGGAAAAAAGGAATATTATATTTTCTTGGAATTCTAGTATATTCAAAACTCAAAATATGAGCCAAGGGGAATCTAGAATCTCATCAACTAACCAATGCTAGAAATCTATTATATCCACTATATGGAGATGCAAATACTGGTCATCCATAGGAGTCAAATGTTAATACTAAGAAAAATCCATACTACTCTTTGCGAGGGATAAACTAGAAATCAATCACCATGTCAACTAAGTGAGGGAAACAAACACTACAACCCCCTATTTTCCTTAAAGATTATTAGATTATATATTTTGAGATCCTAAAGTTTTAAAATAGATATTGGTAAAAGGATATTGTGACAAAAATAAATAAGATAATGAACAAAGAGAACCCAAAACCTATTTATTATCATTATGCTAAAAAAAATCCTCTTATAAAGGTCTATAATGAGAAAGTAAAAAATCACTATCAAACTGTTTGGAGCACAACCCTATGTCTTTTTTAAATATACTAACTAATTAATATACCTAGATATGTGTACCCATTTAATATCTATAGAGGTTCACTATTTTGGGGCAATGTGATCCTTAAGACGTTTTTCCTCATGATACATCACATCCTCTATGGTTAGTTTCAAAAGTGTCCCTGTTGTCTCAACAAGATGAGGAAATAAGTATTGAAAACAAAATGGGAAACCTATTTTTCCTAATTACAAAGAAGAAGGTAGGAATATGTTGAAGGTTCCTCATTGAGAAAGTGCAAATACTCAACAATGTATCTTCAATAAGTGGCTAATGGAATGATGGAATAATGACTATAGGATGAGTTAGTTGAAGTTCTTGTTTCAAAAAGGGAGGTCCATGGAGTTTAAATTTAATCACATTTATCACATTGTAAGTAACAATATGGGAACGGAAATATAGCATAGAATGATTATTATTGACTTACTAGATACTAGTCAAACATGCAAAATTCCACAAAAAGGAGACTAAATATGGAGCATAAAAAAATACTTCATTAAATAAGTGTACATCAACCAAAATCATAAAGTAATAGGTTGTAAAAATATATAAGTACATAATATATTTGAAATAATAAGGATGCTATTCGAATTGGACAAAAAGAAATCTTACTAAACTAGTCAAAATCCCCCGTAGGTGTATAAATCACTTTCCTCATGTGTCAAGATGCTCACGAATTGGATGAGTGAGATGTACCAGATGATAAGTGATGGAAAGAGACTAGATACATGGTTTTGTATGGATAAAAATAAGGAGTATGAGTAAGGAAAAAAACAAGTCAGTTACTCCTAGAATAACTTTTCTCTTTTTTCCTTAAAACTGCTAAAAGAAAAAAAACTTTCAAAAAAAGAAGAACTGTGCTTTTGCTATTCTTGAATTACTCCATAGTTTTCAGAATATTCTTGAGGATGTTTCTAAACCTCTCCTTAAGCAATTCTAGTATTTATTGACTTCTAGGTGCAAGTGGATGCCAACTAGAATAGTAAGGAATCTAGGAATAAGACAAAAATGATTAATTAATGTCAAATATCGATAACTATTTGTTTGAATATTCTAACACCCCCCATTAATAATGATTTTATGTAAAATATTAGAGAAATATATCAAATATAGGGCCTAGAAACAATTATTAGTCACCCTTTATATACTCCTTGTCCATACAACCAAGGAAAGAGGAAAAAACCCAAGGGGAAAATCCTCCCTTAAACATGGACATAAACAAAATTTTGGAAATCTTGTTATCAATCAATCAACAATCCCCAACAGTAATTTGATATTACTGAAGGTATTCTAAGAAAACATCTCTGCTAATATGTCTATTGCTTGCTCTAAAGATGCGGAGTAGAGTAGAGAAATGGTACTATCATGCACAAGCTCCATGATATAGTGAATATGGATCTCCATGTGTTTGGTTCACGGTATTTGAACTTGATTAGTAGATATTTGAATTGTTTTTTTATTTTAACAATAGATGACAATGGAAGTCTCTGATTTCATCCCACATTATCCAAGTATTCCCTGCAATAACAAACATTGAGTAGATGCATGCACAGCTCCTCTATACTATGCCTCTATAGATGAGATTTCAATGTCAGTCTGCTTCTTACTTGACCATATGATTGTTCCATATTCAACAATGAAAATAAATCCTAAAGTATACTTTGTAACTATATTGTCACCTTCCCAATCACTATCAGTAAATCCAACTAGCTCTAAGTGAGATTTTGCTGCATAAAAAAGCCCATGAGTTCTTATTCCTTGAACAAAGTACATAATTTTTTTTATCTTCTTTCCAATGGATTTCATGAGGCTGATCCATGTGTCGAGAATCCACACTACTCAATAATATATGTCATGTCGAGTATGTGTCAGATAAAGCAAACACCCAATCAACTGCCTATACAGTGTATTATTTACCAAAGGAGAAGAACTTGCTTCTTCAAGCTTAACTCCAAAAACAAATGGATTCTTTCTTGGATTGCAATCCTTTATGCTGAACTTGTTGAGAATATATGAAGCATACTTGGACTTATGAACTTTTATTCCATGTGAGGATTCAGATATTTCAAGACCCAAGAATTGGCTAAACAATCCCAAATCTATCATGGGAAAGGCATGGTTCAGTGCATCCTTCAAGGGGGAAATATATTTATTTTAACTTATTGTTATCAATAGGTCATCCAAATAAAAAAATATAATCATTAAATAAACATGTATCAGATTCAAATATACATTCATATCATACTTACATCAAACTAAATTTTGTGACAGTCGAAAGCCATCAATCTTGGCATACCAAACCCTGGGGGCTTGCTTTATCCCATACAATGATTTATTTAACCTACACACTAAATATAGATTAGACAAAAAAAATTAAGGTTTCTGTATATAAATATATTCTTTCATATCTCCATGTACAAAGGCACACTTCATATCCATGTGATGCACCTCCCATTTCCTTGAAGTTGCAATGGCTAAAGCTAGCCTTATAAAGTCCACCTTTTCCACTGGTGCAAAGGTTTAATTCTAATCAATAACTTGAAATTATGAGTATCCCTTAGCTACCAATATTTCCTTATATTTCAAATGTGAACCATCAACATCAAATTTGGTTTTATAAACCCACTTACACTTTACTAGCTTTCTCCCTGGGGAAAGATCAACTAGTTCTCATGTGTCATTATTCTGGAGAAAGTTGTATTCTTCCTTCATGGTTATTTTCCATATTGGATAATATGAGGCATATTAATATTTTTTAGGATCATATTCATCCATCAAATACAAATTCTCATTAAATAATGGATCTTTCACAGAAAGGGCACTCTCAAATTGAGATCTAGTCCTCCTAGTGTCACTAGGGTTCCCAGCTAGTTCCCGAGCTGCATGAATGGTATTTACTGAACATTTTTATCTTGTAGGAATGTTATAATATGCAATTAAATAATCATTCCCATACATATCAGAATCCAAAAACTCATTAGTGTCTTCACTTACAATCAGTGGTTTTGGTGATGAAGAGGACTCTCCAATTTCTATTCTTGCTAAAGGATCTTCTTCAAACTAAACACTCCTTTTGATGAAATATTTTTGAGTGCTCAAGTTCATAATATTGTACAATTTTTAATCTTTATAATAACCAAAAAATAGGAGCTCTTGGATTTTGGATTTCAAATCCTTCCTCTTTTCAATTGGAATTCTAGCCCAAGCCTTTGAGCAAAAAATTGTGAAATGGGTCACATATGTCTTGTTCCTACTCCAAGCTTCAAAATGAGTGAATCCATAAAGTTTCTTGTGAGGAACCCTATTCTGGATATAGGATGCACATTTTATTGCTTCATCCCAAAACTTTTGTAGAAAAGTTTTAGACTCGATCATATAAGTTGCCATCTCCTTGAGTGATCTATTCTTCCTCTGAGCAACACCATTTTGTTGAGATGTGTAGGGAATAGAATGATGCATATGGATACCTTCATATTCCCGATAATGGAGGAATTCATACTTGAAATACTGACCACCATTATTATATCTCAGAATCTTGAGTTTCCTCCCAGACTGGTTCTCAACCAAGGCTTGAAAGACCTTGAAGAGGTCAAAAACTTGAGACTTGTGCTTTAGGAAGTGAACCCATCAATCCTTGGAAAATTCATCTATGAAGGTTAGGACATATTTGTATTAAATAATGGAAATATGAGGGAAAGGAAAAAAAAGTTCAGTATGGATTAACTCAAGGGGTGTAAAGGTCCTCTCATGATTAGTTCTCTCATACTTGTGCTCTAGGTGTTTTCCTAGGATGCAACCTTGGCAGACTCCCTTTGAAAACTTGATCTTTGGAAACCCTATGACCATGTATTTTTCACTCAAATATGAAATATACGTGTAGTTAATATGGACAAATCTCTCATGCCAAAACTTGATTTCTTCATTATCATGAGTGAGAACAGTAGAGGGGTTTGATAAAGGTAGGAAATGGAAAAATTTGTATACCTTCAAATTGTGATCCACAACACCTTTTGCTATGAATCTACCATTCGAAATATTTGAGATTTAAACTTCATTGGGAGATAATATAAAATTATTTGGAGACCCAGTGTGGGTCGTATGATTCACTAACAAGAGGTTAGTAGAAGGACCTGGGACATACAACACATCATTGAAGGAACCATGGTCAATATCAATCCTACCCTTCCCCATACTATCAGTAACAAAGTCATCTCCTAAAACAATTTTTGGACCTTTCGAATCATCAAGAGAGGATAAAGTATCCAGTATCAAAACCATGTGTCTTGAAGCTCTAGAATCAATGATGAAGGTGGATGATATCGAAGTGATGGAAACCAAAGCATGTGCTCTCTCCTTGTCATCTGAATTCGATCATCCTTCCCTATTCTTTGCACATTCAGGAAGGGATATGTTGTTCTACTCTAGGATTTGGGTCAACATGTCAATTTTATTTTTCATGCAAGAGATCTCAGGATGATAGCCCTTACTGTAGTATGTTCAGTTGATAATTTCACCTTTGTTCTTGTTCTTCTAGAAGTTCTTTTTGGAGATTGAGGGATCCTGTTGGGAATTTGACTTGTCTCTCTTTTTATTAGGTAGATTCTTGGATTTATTATTTCCCTTGGAATCCACCCTCTAATATCCAACAACCAAGGCCTAGTATATGGAAGGTTTGATGGTACCCATCATTATCAATTTATCTTTCTCTTGGATGAGGGATTCCATGAACTCAACAAGCTTAGGCATATTTTAGGCTCGTGCTGTCAATTTGGTGGCATGGAAGGTAAAACAAAAATACTTATTAGTCAGTACCAATCTTTGAAAGTATGGTCAATACTAGTTTATCATCCTTGTTATCGATTTCACATTGTTTTAACTGGAGAACAAGGGCCTTAAACTTGAAAAACTGGAGTTGCAAGGATTCGAAGCTACTAGGACTCAATGAGATCATCTCATTCTTGAGTTGATTTCCCCTCATTTAATTTTTATTTCCAAATATATTCTAAAGATAATCCCAAACCTTATTCGGTGATTTCAATCCATCAATATGGAAGAGGAGATCTCTTGAAATGCTCAAGCAAAAAAGACCATAGGCCTCATACCTCCGGTTGTGCCATTTAATTTTCTCTGCGACTGCATTAGGATATACCTCAGTTTCCATGGTAAAATTGTAGAGGATTTTACTCCTCAAAAAAATCTCCATCTCATCTTCCCATTCTAATAATTTGAATGGAGTCAAGACGATCCTTTGAGATTGGTCCATATCTCAGCATTTGTTCCCTTCAACCAGCAAAATGTGCTCCCACTCAGTGATGTAGAAATTTAAATACTAATATATAAGGAGATCAATATATATATATATAAAGTATCTAATACCATGTACAAATTAATCCAAAGCTGTAGATCAATTATACTCACAAAATTACTAGTCAAACATGCAAAATTCCACAAAAAGGAGACTGAAAATGGAGCATAACACCATATTCCTGTATTGAATAAGTGTACATCAGAAAAATAATAAATTAATAGGCTGTAAAAATATAAAATTACATCATATATTTTAAATCATAAGGATTCTATTCTAATTGGACAAAAAGAAGGTTGACTAAACTAGTCAAAATCCCCCATAGGTGCATAAATCACTTTCCTAATATGCCAATATGCTCACGAATTAGATGAGTGAGATGTACCAACTGATAAGTTATGTAAATATATTAGATCCATTCTTTTGGATGAATAAAAATAAGGAGGATTATTCATTCAACAAACAAGGTAGTTACTCCTAAACTAGCTTTTCCCTTTTTTCCTTAAAACTGCTAAAAGCAAGGCAGCTTTAAGAAAAAAGAAGAGCTGTGATTTTTATATTATGGAATTAATGCATAGTTGTCAGAATATTTTCTAAGTGTTTCTAAATCTCTCCTTAATCCATTTTTATCATTTGTTGACTTCTAGGTGCAAGTGGATGCCAACTAGCATAGTAAGGAATCTAGGAATCTAGGAATCTAGGAATAAGACAAAAATGATTAATTAATGTCAAATGTGGGTAACTATGGGTTTCATTATTCTAAATAACCACACTTGAGAGATTTCATCTTATGATGTAATTGACCTTTAAAATGTTGTTTTTTGATCTACAACTAAACATGGTGCACACATGATCCACAACTTGGAAGTTGATTTGAACTCAATGATAACACTAAAAATATTTATAACATGCCTATGATGATTGGGTTGTGATGGTTAATTTCTAATCAATATAAGAAAAATTATCCACAAAATAGGATGTATTGTGTTTCTCATATTATCCGGTGGTAAGAGGATGGAGGTTGGAAAGTGATACTTATTTGATATGGGTTTAGAAGTGGGTACCCATAACATTCCTTAAGGGTGAACAATTACAAAAATGGTTGGCAGCATGATTGTATCTATGCTTTAGGAATTGAAAGTAGGAATCCCACTCTTTATTGTTAGTATAGTGTATATGGAGGCATGAAGAAGGATATGATTCACTAGATTTAGTAATCGTTTGGAGGGTGAAAAGTAGTACATAAATTAAGATGGAAACATAATAATTTCCACATTGTTTTCTAGATCGTGCTCATGAATCATGTATTCATCACAATTATAAATAATACTATGTTTGACAAACTATGAACAAACATTCCTAAAAATAAATTTATTGTTCAGATAGTTGAATTAGTATTTGTGCAGGGAATAAAAAGGGCCATATTTGAAAAATGATAGACCATGAGAATGATGAAATCATGTTTGTGGAAGTTAGTTGGGAAGGAAAAAATCCATAGATAATGAATCCCAAGGATGGGAGGGAATGGATAAACTCTTATAGAGCCTTTTTTTTATGGTGGGTAGGATTATCAGTGCTACAGATGCTCCATGTAGATATATGTTGTCACCCACTTATTCCACTAACTCAAAACAATTTTCCATTTTGGTAATTTTCTAATATTTTTTCTTTGTTTTTTGGGTCCTGAGATTTTTGGGTTCTTTTGAGGACCTAAAGGATGTTTTTTTGGACCAAAATGGCCCAAAAATATACATAGGATCTATTATGGTCCTAATTTACTATATTACTTGTCCACCGTATCTTTCCAATCATCTAATAAGAGATCCAAATGGAGATCATATGCAAACATTATGATCCCAAGAAGATGGCTACTCAACTGCCACCTTGGTGCCACTAACTTTATAATTTTTCATCTCCTAGTGTTAGATTTTTGTATGTTTAGGGTTATTTTCCTTGTTCTTTTTATCAATAGGCCAATTTTCCTCAATTTGTATTCATAATTTCCTTAATGAGTGTAATTATGACATCTCTTCTGAGAGATAAACTACCACTGTTATAGTTTCTTTATCTTACAGTCTGTTTTATTTATGTCCTTTAACAAAATTTGTGTTTTTTGTATCACTATGTTCCTTGCAACATATATGTGTGTATGCATTTATATATCTTTAATTCATTTTGTTCTCATGTAAATCCACATTAGTGGTATCAAAACGATCGTTTCTTTCATTTTTTCTCCATGTATGTCCCTTACGAGGTTGAAATATAAATAGTTGGGTATAATACTACTTCGAATTGAGGGTGAGTTTGCTTGGAGGCCCAAAATGACCACATGCCCGATGAAAAATGATATTATGGAGTAGGATATCCTATCATGATGTTTGTTGAAGAATATATCATGTGACAGATGAATGAAATGATGTATGCCTTCTCACAAATCCTTTAACGAATGTGAGCAACATGAGAGGGATCATCAAGTAGAAGCAATCACTTTGGAGGAGCCACACCCTTAAAGGTATAAGTAAACTTTGATATCCTTGTATTTGAAGGTCATATAGATGGTAATGATCTATTTAAATAGTTGATTTTTCTAGAGGGATATTCCTCTATCCATAATTTCTCTAATATGAAAAATATCATCTTTGCGCTCCTCAAGGTAGTTCTTGATGTGAAATATTGATGGGAAACTTATTCTGGGAATAATTTCACAAATGAGACTAATATTTATGGGTGGGGATCTCACCTGGGAATCATTCATGGAATCTCTCAAGATTAGTATTATCCCGTTGGAAGCTGTTGTCATTGTAGTCTGCACCTCGATTTCTAAGGTGCAAACCCCATACATCATAGCTAAAAAAAATGTTTACAAATCATCGTGTTTTGTAAATATTGATAGAGAAAAAAATTAAAGTTCATGGTAATAAAATACAAAATATACAATCAACAACATGATATGAAAGAATATGTAAAAAATTCCAAATATTTTATGAGAATGAAATAAGAATAAACCGGTTTACAGATCTAATAATGGATAGATATATATGACCACCAAAATCGGATGAAAGACATCATAAGCAGACAAAAATTCTGGTCATGAGAAGTCATGAATCCCATCCACGTAAAAAAATTCCCAAAA
>LPNX010506443.1:353436-379090 GCA_001517045.1 Pseudotsuga menziesii | reverse complement strand
AATTCCTCTCCAGTTGACTCGAAGACGCGCCCAAATATAATGACAAAAACAAGAAATGATTAAATGTTAAAATATAGAAAAATAGGCCACAAAGATTCATTTGAATCTTTCAAACCATGATACATATTGAAAAAATGAAAGAGTTTTTTTGTGAATAGTTCCATTTTGAAACATAGCCTCTTTTTTTTTTCTAAAAATTTATCTCCAATTTGTTGTAATGCGCACCCAAAAATAATGAATAAAATATTGTAATGTTAAACCTGAAAAATAGATCAAAAATATCTGTTTGAATCTTTGAAACCATTACACCTGTTGCAAAAGTGAGGGAGTTTTTTGTTAATGAGTCCATTATTAACAATTTTTATTTTTTTTTATTTTTTTATTCACTTCCATCTTATCGGTATTTGTGCCCAATGAAAATGACTAAAATAGTAAAAAACACGATATTTTGACTTGGTAACTCCCTGCCTTTAGTTTAAGAATTCATTAACCCACAGAGTTTACCACTCTTCTTCATGTTATCATCTGCTAGACACCGACTAAGTATCAATTTTTTGAATGAACATGAACCAAGATAATCATCAACTTCCCTGATCCTTGAAATCTAGTGAAATTGTGAAACTAGGGAAACCATTGATATTTTAATTTCAATACATGTGACTTTAGTCATAAAATTTACAGATGCATCATCTCTCCTCACTCCAAACTCAAGAAAAAAATCTTCTAAAAAACCATGAACGACCTTGAAAATATTTGGAGCACTAATTTTCATAATTTTGTATTCTTGTAGCACCAATCTGTATAAGCTACACTGATTATGCTTCTTGAATGTCTCAAGAAACAAAAACTAACAAAACATTGATTAATCTTTATAAGAATTGTTAGTAGTGATATAAGATGATTCATTTGAAGACTTTTAAGGAAGATTTAAAAAATATAATATAGGTTTTATTTCATTAAATAGAAAATGAATTATATGCAAAAGAAACTGTGACATGGATAAAATGAAAAGGGTTCAAATACTTTGGTTAACTTGTAAAATAAAGAAAAGTAAAAATATAAAAATAAATGACAAAAATGAGGGTAGTAATCCAATACTAACATCTGGCTCCAACTGGGAGATGGATTCCTCCTTATGAGGCTCCAAGAACCTACAAACCTTGTTCCTTCTTTATTCTATCTCTACAATCTGTAATAGTATTGTTCATAAAAATTTTCTTACTATTCACTATAAACTATGGCTACCATGCAACTGAGAATAGGGAGATATAATAATCCATTGGGATGGAGTCTTTCATCTCATTTCCAACCTATTCCAAAAATTTAAACCCTTCTCTTCTAATTATTAAAAACAAACTGAAATTACTCACTCCAAACCATACTTTCTGAAAGCAAACCTTACACTGTAAATTGAAGGAAATGCTTAAAACATCAAGCTTATTTATTTATAGATCCTACTCATATCTTCCAAACATCAAGAGGATCATTTATATACAAATTCTAATGTAGCCAAGAAAAATTGGACTACCAGATTAGTTGTACTCTTTGCAAATGAATGAAAAGATACTGAAATAATATAAAGTTTGCAAAAAAAAACTGAATTAACAACTTATACATGTTGTTGCAATTTTTTTGCAGACCCAATGCTTCAACACCAAATAATCGTAAAGAAACTGATTCCATATAAGAATCCATTGAATATTGAAAAACAAGATAGAGTTATAGTTGATATAGAAGACCAGAATGTTGATCTACAATTTTTTATTCATTCATGAACCCATAATCGTTTTGAAACAAGCCATAAATATCACTTGTTTTGTTACAATCAGAAACAATCACAAATTATTGAAACTGTTCATTTATTTATTACACAGGAAATACTTGAGCATCATTTAAAATATCAACAGAATAATGAGAATGAAGAAGTTGTATTACAGTTTTATCAATTCCAAGAGCTAATACATCATGGATGATGAGATATGGTTTTTGCTGAAATATTTCCTTGTGCATCTAATTGGTATAAACATCTTCGAATTAATTCTCTTCCTATGAATAAAATCCTTGACATAAAATTTGAAAAGATATGTTCCCCAATATCATCATAAGTAAAAAATGATAATTGATTTCATCTATCAGTAGCAAAATGCCGAGGAGAAGCAAATTTTGCTTCATAACATGATAATCTAATACCAGAATCTAGGAAATTTCTACTATAATATACTGAAAGTATATTATCATCTAAACACTCATCAAACTGATTTGAAGAATGACCACAAGCATCATTGATATCATTTTCCATAGGAAAATATGAAAATAATGAAGAAACATGTCCCAAATATGAATCATACTTACATTCTTCTTCTTATTCCTGAGCTTGTATATCTTCAACATAAGCCTAGTCTTGAATCCTTTTGCAAGCTCGGATGTTCTCCTCAAGTTCTTTAGCATCCTCAAACAAATTTTGCAATGATGAAGATTTACTTTCTCTTATAAAAAGGACAAGATATGGATGTTGAGTTGCTGCATAATAAACCATAGCTGAAATATCAGAAGGTTAGATCTCCAAAGGCATGTTGTAATAAATACCATGAAACCTTCTATTAAATGTAGCCAAAAATTCATCCTCTCGTCTTCTCAAGGAATGAAAATCATTTAGGTATCGATCAAAGTACTTGTTCTCACCCAAATGCTTTGAGAATGCATAATAAAAATCAGTCAAAGAACTAAAGGAACCAACTTCCATATCTTCAAACCAGAAAGAACCATCTCCAACTAAATATTTTGAATATAATGTCATGGAAATATCTTCATATACTGTTTCAATGTTATCAACAAAGTTCTCAAAGGATCAAAAATATTTCTATATAGTGACATTATATTCTCCAGTAAACTGAGGAATATCCTTAAGACATTTTAGAGGGTAAGGATGAAGGTGAGATGGCAGCCCTAAAGGTTTAAACATTTTCTCCTTGCTTCTAGACTAAAATTTTGTGAGAGGAAAATCAATTTCAACACGATGATAGGAATTATGAGTAGTGATGTTAGTAGGTGATTGAGAATATAATAAATCAATGTTATCATCCTCATGGTTATAAGGAAAATCATGTTCAAGCAGGACTTGAATACACACACCATTCTTATCAATAGGTCGAGGTGAAGGGACATGATCCACATGTGCAACATAGGAAGCATGCAAACCTTGTTCCTCTAATGAGGGATATAAAAATAAAGTATTATGGTAATATCAATAGAAAAAGAATAGAATGATCCTCTTTATATGTAAAGGAAAAGATAAGAATGAAATGATGAAGAAGAACGAGCGTTCATGGAAAGAATAATAAGTTGATACCTGGTTTTCCTCTTCCATATTTTCATCTTTATCTCAATAAGATCCTTCCTCTAGTGGATTCTTATGGTTGTGGGGAGGCATGCTGAAATATATGTAGTATAAACAATGTAACCAACCCTTGTTCACCATCAAATATTGGATATGCTCAATATCAAAACTTCGGGGAAAATGACTTCATTCCTTTGTTCCCCAGTAACAACACCATAAGATGTTATCACTATAGTTTGCACCTAGACTGCTAAGGCACAAATCCCATACATCATAGATACAAAATGTTTACATGAAGTGGTTGTGTTTTGTAAATCAATAGAGAAAACAAATAAATCTCAAGGTAATAAAATACAAAAGACACAAGCAACAACATGATATGAAAGAATATGTAAACAATTCCAAAGAATGTATGAGAATGAAATAAATTATCATAAACCAGTTTATAGATCTAATAATAGGTAGACATATATGACCACCAAAATCAGACAAAAGACATCATAAACATAAAAACATTCTGGCTATGAGAAGTAGTGAATCCCATCCACTTAAAAGCATTCCCAAAATAAAAACTTTATCTGAAAATGAAAACGTAAGTAGAAGTAATAAGATAGATTAGAATCATTCAAATCAGTAATGATTGAAATTGGATTATATATATATATATATATATATATATATATATATATATATATATATATATATATATATATATATATATATATATATATATATATATATATATATATATATATATATATATATATATATATATATATATATATATATATATATATATATATATATATATATATATATATATATATATATATATATATATATATATATATATATATATATCATCCCAACAAAAGTCTCTAAAATTCTTACAGAGAATTAGTACATGAGTTGTATAAAAATGGACTTAAAATTTCATAAGCCTCTTCTAAAGATTAAAATCCACCCCCTTACTATCTTAATTCCATTTTTATAATAATACAAATATTTAGGGTCAAATATGCCCAAAATAGAAAAATCGGATTTTCAAGGAAATCTTGCGAATTTCTAGAAAAATGGCCTAAAATAACCACTTGTATCTACTAAACCATGACAGTTGTTTAAATTCCATGAGAGGTTCTTGTAAATAGGTCTATGATGAACTAAAAAATATTTTGGTTTTTAAAAATTCCTCTGAAATTGATCGGAATACATTCCCAAATATAATGACAAAAACAAGAAACCATGAAATGTTGAAACCTAGAAAAATAGGCCATGAAGATTCATTCGAATATTCCAAACCATTACACCCATTTCAAACATGAGAGAGTTTTTTGTGAATAGGTCCATGATGAACAAAAAACTTTTTTGTTTTTAAAAAATTCTCTCTGATTTCTTGTAATGCACACCCAAAGATGATGACTAAAACAAGAAATCAATAAATGTTTAAACTTGAAAAATAGGCCATCAATATCCATTCCAATCGTTCAAACCATGACACCTATTGCAAAATTGAGGGAGTTTTTTGTTAACTGGTCCATGCTTAACAAAAAAATGTTTTTTTTTTCTTTCTAAAATTCACTTCCATCTTACATTAATTAGTGCCCAATGAGAATGACTAAAACAGTAAAAAGCAAGGTATTTTGACTTGGTAACTCCCCACCTTTAGTTCAAGGATTCATAAACGCAAAGAGTTTACCACTCTTCTTCATGTTATCATCTCATGAACACCTTCTAAGTCTTAATTTTTTGAATCAAAATGAACCAAGCTAATCAACAGCTGTCACGATCCTTGAAATCCAATGAAATCGTGAAACTAGGGAATCCATTTATATTTTAGTTTCAATGCATATGAATTTAATCATCAAATTTGAGAGATGAACCATATCTCCTAACTCAAAACTTGGAAAAATATCCGCTAAAAATACATGAATGATCTTGAAAAAATTTGGAGCACTAATTTTCATGGTTATGTATTCTAATAGCACCAGTTTGTATAAATTCCACTCATTGCGCTCCCAAAATGTGTCAAGACACACAAACTAACAAACCATTGATTAATGTTTATAAGAAGGATTATTAATGACATAATATGATGCATTTGAATAATTTAAAGGAATATTTAATAAATATAAGCCAGGTTTGATTTCATTAAATAGAAAATGCATTATACACAAAAGAAACTAAACATGGCTAAAATGAAAAGGGTTCAAATAATTTGGTTAACTTGTAAAAGAAAGAGAATTAAAAATATAAAATTAAATGAAATATATGAGGGTACAACTCCAGTACCAAGAGAATATATGATGATCAATAAACAAAATGGAACACTTTACGGCAGGAGAGGGGCCAATTGGTGTTAGAATACACTAACATCTTCCACACCTTGTGCAAAAAGGTCAGTATTAGGGACTCTAAGTGGAATCTAGTTCTTGAATATTACAAAATACTTCATAGGTACATATAAAGAGAAATGGATTTATTGTACATCTCATCATTAGGTACTTCTTATCCATATGTTATCAAAATCAAGAAAAACTTTAAGCAGAAGAATAAGCGAGAGTGTGGGTCCATGAATCCACCGCAAAATAAAGGGAAAGGAAACCTTGAGCCACAAAAAAGGACAAAGTAAATAAAAATATAACTAGGAAAACTAGTTGAAATCACAAGGAAAGAAGGGTAAGAGGAAGACAAACAAGGACACTATAAAATGACATGACTTCCATAATATCACATGGCACAACATTGATGAATGTTTCTCAAAGTAGTAATTGGTGGCCCAGATCAAGAATTGAAAGTCATATCCCAATTTTGAATTTGATGTTGAACCTAATATTCCATTTGTAGACAAGGGAAAGCATATCATTGATGCATAGCCTTGTTAAATATACAACATCAAAAGAACTTCTCCAATCCCATCTTGTTCCACCAATATTGGGCGTCATGTGTTAATATAAGGAATCTTGTGTTCGACTACTTGGATTATATTATTGAGTTGGACTCAAGAATGACTAAGACTTACGTATAAATGTTATTACTCCCATATAGGAGTGAATGTTTTGATTTATCAAAGTAATGATGTTGTAAAGTCTTGTTGAACAAGGCTTTGGACTTGTTTGTCAAGACAAGATTCTCATGTGGACCTCTAGTTGTAGTAAGTACCCATTGGGTGGACCTATTCTTGAGAGGTATTTATTTTCATGTTGAATAATTTAATGTTGTGAGATGTAGTACTAACCATGGTAACCAATTTCTATTAAGTATCCTTTAGAGACTAGACCACCTCTAGAGTGAATTACTCTAGAATATGATAATTTGGTACATAGTAACATAATATGATCACAACATACGATAGATGTTCCTAGTATAATCTGACAAGATAGATAATTAAAGTTAACACATATTGACAATGTTGTAAAAGAGAATGGATACATATAAATGCATATGTAACAAGAGGATTAGATATTGCTCACGAGGACACTTCAGCTGATTGAAGTAAACTGAAATTGATTAAATACTTAGTTAAAACCTTCACTTAGATATAAATGTATGCATGAGTTAAATATTCAATGTATTCTTTATTCAAAGCATTATTTAAAGTATTAATGTATGCATCAATTAATTAAAGGAGAACACAAGTGTTTACTTTAGTAAAATCAATCAGCATGATTTTCGTTAAGAATATTTAGCTAAAGTGTTAATGAAAGGGAATAAGTTAACTAAAAACTAGTAGAAAATCAGATATATGTGACTAGGCAACTAGAAAATTTAGTCACCATAATTTTTTCAAGGGATAAACAACTAAAATTGAGCAATTTTAAGCAATCCAACTAAAATTGACTAAGATAAATGACTAATTTAGTCATGAGATAAAATATATGACTATATAACAAGTGACTAAAATAAAAATGACTAATGTAAATGACTACTTTAGTGAAAAAAATATAAACATGATTAGATAACAACAATTAATGATACAAATTACTTATTTATGTTAGTCATTTTTAGTTGCATCACACCAACAATGAGAAATTACAATTTTCATAATAAATTTGTACAATTTACTAAATTTTAACAATGTATATAGATTATGAGACCTCAACTCCTTTAAAGGGCGTCTACGAGTCCCTCTTGAATGTTAAAAATTAGTAAATTGTAACAATGTAGATGGATAATTTACAGACCCAAGTGACGTTAATTGTGTCACTGAGCAATGGAAAATCACAATTTTGAGAAACAATTGTTATTATTTATTAAATGTTAACACTGCATATGGAATCATATCCCCTTTAAAGGAGTTATCCGAATCCATTTGCAATGCTAAAATTTAACAAATTGTAAAACGAATTTATCAAAATTGCAATTTTTCATCACTTAATTACATCGAATAATTTGGAGCATATTAATATAATATAGTTATTAATATGTAGCATAATTGTTTTAATAAAATATAAGTATAGCTATAATATAGGATATGTAACATTTGTTTAACATAATTATGTTATATTAATACTAACATTTAAAAACAAAATATAATATAGCTATATTCCATTTTGAAATATTAATATAGGTTATATATGATAGTAGAAAAATGTGTAATTAGTGACTGCACGACAAAAAATGTTAGGCATGGCAAGTACTTCCTTCATTTGACATGTATAAGTGTCATGATTTTATGAAATTGTGTGAAGTTGTAAATGTTAACCTCAAATATTTTTATGATTTTGGACAATGAACACATTGAGTTCGGGGTTCATCCTTCATTTGGAACATCATCATTATTGTCACCATAAAATATCCTACAAATAATATGAACATGTTAAATATACAACATTTATTTGATATCTTCAATTTATGTTAGCGTGACATAACATTTTGTGGCACCGATTATAACCTAAATGTGCATACTTTGTTTAATTTGTAAGTCAGATTTATATAATTTACTGAATCTTTTTGCATCACATGGTTTGACACTACTTATAACATTGCATACATTTACATAATATTTCTTCAATCTATGATATATTCTAATTCAAAGTGTACATGTAAAATTCACTAGTTTAGGGAAGAAATTGTTTATCCTATGTCATGTTAGCTCTAAAACTAGAGAATCCATAAAACAAGGTAGATAATCCACCTCCATTATATATGCACCTATGTTTCATTGTAATTTTTTAATTCGTCAATGAGATCACATGTTTGAAGTCAATCGAGATCCAATTCATGGTCACATTTGCACAATTTGTGGCTGAAGAGAGTCAATTTGAAGGATATGAGCTCAAACCAATCCTATGTTATGCTAAAGGATCCCCAATAATCCCTATAAAAACAATTGGACAATAAAGGATCTAGTGCATAAAATCAATGGATGACCAATTTCTTCAAAATATGTCCCCCTCCCTCTTCCTCTCTCTTCACCCCTCTCTCTCTATCCTCATCTCTCTCTCTCTCTCTCTCTCTCTCTCTCTCTCTCTCTCTCTCTCTCTCTCTCTTTATCGCTATTTCTCTCTCCCTCTATCTCTCCTCATCACTCACCCGTTCTCTCTATTTCTCTCTCCCTCTCCCTCTCCCTCTCCCCCCCGGTTCTCTCTCTCCCCGCCCTCTCTCTCTCTCTCTCCATCCATCTCTTTGTCACCCCTATTGCGCTTGTTATCACTGAGAAATTATCCTTGGGTATAAAAGAAAACTGCAGAGGTAAGCTCAAACCAATCATTAGGTCTAAAAATTAGCATTCTAAATCCAAAGGGGGGTCCCTTTTAAGAATATATTGTTCAAGGGTCACTCTAACAACAATTAATATATCTAAAATAATGGTGATTTCTTTTGATACTAACAAGGTTTATCAAAGTGGTTGAATTTAGAATAAATCCATTGGACATGGAGTCAATAAATGAATATAATTTAAGTTACAAAAAAACTAGTTCTAGAACAAACTAGTAACATAGGCAATATATATATTATTTTCTAAAACTTTTAGTTGTTGTAGTATGATAGAAGGTTTGCAGAGACACAACCCATCAACATAAAGAATCTAATAAGGATGAATTATGAATCAATATTTATAAGAACAAGTGATAACGTATGATTCTGGTAAACTCGAGCATCAAATATGAAATCTAACTCATTCTCTTCCATTCAATCAATAAAGAAATAACATGAAATGGAATAGTACATGAAATACATTCACATAAGAAATCATAGACTAGAAAATAATAGCACGTAAATCTCTGTTTTGAAAATTTTCTGAACTTCTTCTCACTCCAAACTTGGATTAATATCAAAACTAAAGTTATAGTGCACAATATAGTCTCTTTTTTGTCCAAATCCCAACCCCATTACATTACAAAATATGGTTTATATAAATAATACAAGACTGAAAATAACTAACTTTTAGAAGAAAAAGTAACTAATATTTCCAAAATAGAACAAATTTGGAACCTGTTGGAAGGTGTCTCGAATGTTGAACGTTGTCGGAGTTTGTTGGTAAGTGATCTCTACCAATTGTTGATTTTGATACCATGAAAATTTACAATTGGATATTTGATCTATTTTGTGCCTTCAAATCTAGGAAAATCGTTGGCTTCCAAGTATGATATTTGATCTTCAACAATTTATCTTAAAATCTAGAAATGATCTTCTCCCTTCTAAACTTTGCAAATGATATAGAAATCATTGATTATTCGGGACTTCTTGATTTTCAAAAATATCAATTTTAAATATTTGGGAATCATATATTAAAAATATCTCCCAAATATTTCTTTAACTTGTAAAATTATATTTCTATATTTCCATAGAAATAATTAGTGCCTATATTTTTTAAAACCATGTCTTGAAAACCATCTCTAGAAATCCATTCCATTGTGAATAATATTTACCCTGTAAAACCATCCATTGTTTTATGAATTCCAGGTTTTTTTTGGTCCAAATTTTGTATATTTATGAGCAATTGAAATTCATAAATATAAACTATAAATAACTTATAATTTGGTAAAACTATCAATAGTTTCTTCCCATGGTTTTGGATTTCCACGTTTAGAAAATATTTTCATTTTGAACATTTTCCAATGTTTAGCACTCCATATTTACGTGATCGCTACAAATAGATTCCAGAGCACCCAACATTATAACATAAGGTTAGATATTGGGAAAAATTATTATAATATTCACTTAGGCATTTCTCTAGTTATGAATTGTCGTGTTAATCCGTCCCACCTCAATCAACGGAATCACGTAGATCAAAGCACATGGCATGGTGGTTTCTATTCCCTTACCACCTCAAAACATTAACACTCGTGCAAGTAGGATATTTGGAATATATAGTGCCCATTCATCCTCCCCTTTTGAGTTTTCCAATCTTAAAGTTAATATTTTTTGAGATTTGTGCCAAGACCGTCATATGATGGTGAAACTTAATTACTGGACATAATTTCCCTTAGGAGGGGAGCCTTTCAAATGGACATCATTGGATGAGAGATCCAACGATGCCCATTTGACAGGCTCCCTTCCCGAAGGAAAGTCTGTCCAGTATATAAGGCGCTATGTAATATGATATGAATTACTTTTTGAATTTAAATATTAATATAATTATTTTAGCATAAAGTATTTATATTAATAATTTTTTTATGAATGAGGACTTTGGACATATCAAGATTATCACATGATTTCGTGGATAAAATATGTGGGCTTAATATTAATAAAATAAAGAGATAAACCTTAACTCATGGAGGACACTATTACTTTGGAAAATTTAGTCAAATTAAATATTAAGGTGATGGGAACAGACAAATATGGAGGAAAAGAAAAAATATTAAAATATATTTATGGTTCATAAACACTACAAAATCCACTTTCACTAATGATTCCCACATACTTACAGAAGGATCTTGGAGATCATAAATAATGACTTCTCGTTGATGATCAACAAAAATAATAAGGTTACCTTAATTTGTAATAGATGTTGTTCTTGTTTCTATTTCTTTAGATTCAAAATAATTTTCAAGTGAAGAAATAGTAATCTACTTCTTATCCTTTTCATCCATATCTTGCAGAAGATTTATGCATTCTTGACAATTTTGAAATGGAACGAGGAAAAATTGCATTAGAGCTCAATGGGTATATATAATAGTGACCCTTTGTATGTTTCAACAAGAATATAATTTTGGTTCTCCATAATTTTTTAATCTATCACTTCAAAAGGTATAAAATTTTGAATGACATCTTTCTTTTCATAGTGATCAAAAACAACAAATTCTTCTTCAGTGACTTCATCATAAGGTAACTAAACTGCAAAAAATGCTAATTGAATATTAATATTATTCACTTGATGTGTTGAAATTATTAAAGATTGTTGGATCTCGACATTAATTTCATATGAAGGAATAGAAATCTAAATATTGAGGTACTAATTTTCTTCATTTATAATGAAGGGAGAAACTATTTCTTGCTAAAAAGGTTCCTGAATATTATGGAAACTACTTTCTAATATCTCTTCTTGACATTGGAAATGCTTTTCATAAAAGGCCTTTTTAATTTCTTCATCAGTGAACTCTTTGTCATCACAAAAAATTTACAATGTTGATGTCACAAACCTATAAAATTTAAAAACATCATTTATTCTATTATTCATCTATGTTGTTGTAACATGTAATTTTTGGTCACAACATGAACTACTTTGTCAGCATACGTAAATATGTGTATAAATTAATGTGTTTTGATTCTATGTTTGATGGTAATTTTATGCCACATGTTGAATTACAAATGGGTGACAACAACCCTATAGCAAGTCACTAAGGTGATGTCTTCACTGCTTTTGTGATTAATTTAAGTTTGGATTTCTAGGGACCTAAGCCTAAACGTTATGGATTAGTCGTAGCGTACTAAAAGTTGTAATAAAGGTTTAAACACTTGAAACTGTAGTGCAAGATATGGATTGAGGTTAGATTAAGTGTTTTTGTTAAAGGTTTCGTTTAAGGCTTTTTTTACTATGGTGATAAACACCATAGTTGTGACCCTAGCCTTAACATTACACATTGTATGTTGATAGTTATATAACATGGTTATTCCATAACTTTCGAAGGGAGTTACAAGGGTTTCAAGAGCATACACTTAATTTTTGGTTGTGGAGAATAATTCTTCCATGGCTGGGAGTTAATATCGCAACTCGAAACTTTCAATGGTAAGTTGTAAAACCATGCAAAGTGGTTCGAGAGGGATATCAATCCTCCACTTGTCGCAATCTTTTGCAATGGTTTTTCCAAGGGTTTTAATGTGATTGTACTATGTCTGTGGGTTTTATTTTCACATTAGTTTTGGTATGTAACTATTTGAAGGGAGCGAGCTTGGTCATTCATGGTTGTGCTATGTGTTCTTTCCAAAACCTATGCAGAGTCTTCTAATAGAGAATTTTGTTGCGTTCTTTTGAGGTTTACTTGAAGGTTTTCATCAGTGGTAATGGCCAGCAATATGGAATCAGCCTATGTGGTTCATGATAGTGAGGAAGGAAACATGTACTTCATTGCGCTTACCAAGCCTTTAACAAGCTAACGATCACATGATCAATTTTATTTTTACTCAATTAATTTTGTTTTTAGCTTAATGGCATATTCAATAATTAACTTGGGGTTTCTCCATCATTATGAAGGAAGAGGAGAAATAAGGGCGTATAGGAGGAGCCTACCCTTGGCACTCTTTGCATTTGTTTTTGAGTAAGTTCAAATTACAAGTTCCCTTGACTTTTTAAATTTGATTTCAAAAGAAGACTTTAACGATATTCCTTTACTATGGAGGTGACTAGAGAAGCCTCAAAATGAAATCATAGCCTCAAGATTCAAGTCATGCTTCATTTAGTGAGGTAAGCGTTAACTTGTCATGATTTTCCTTAACTAACATTGTTCGTTACGAGTTTCAATATATATACAGTTTTAACTACATATAGTGTGGAATGCAAGTTGTAAGGATGGCCGACGAGAGTGGCAATAGGGTCATATCCTCTCCATCCTCCTTCTTCTTTTCCTAAGGTGAGAAAAATTTCCCCAACTCTGTTTAAACAAAACAAATGAAGTCTTTAGTTAGAAAGCATACTCACATTTCTTAGTTTGTTTTATGTGCATGTGTTTCCCTACCATGGTTGTGCTCGCTCTGTATCAATGGATCCGTCGACAGCCAAATGGAAAAAATTTATTAAAATTTTGGTTATAGTGGTTCTCCATTGGGTTCGTAGACCACATAAGAATAGGGATTTCACCACTACTGTGAAGATAAGTTTGAAATATTTTTATTAAAATCTTATGGGCGTGTACTAGTTGTAGAGATGGCTCTGCATCCTCTCTTTTTAATGTGTTTCCATGCCATCCATTAGGATGTACATGTCATTTATTCTTTAAATGGTGGATGTCATTTTAATGGGATTACAACCACACATGCTTTATCGGTTGGAACTTGTTAATGACATTTGATTTATATTATCTTTTGTCATTCGATTATGTTAAAAGGAAATTTGGATAGATCCATATGTCACAAGGTGTAGATACCCATGTTTAGAGATAGTGTGTTTAAGTTTAATGGCTGATATTGTTTTACTCAGTGATTTATTAGATATTTTTGTTATTTAATTTAGTACTTGAATCTATGATCTGGACATTATTGTATTATTTGTAGAGGAATAACGATTATTGTTGCGACAATTTTCCAATATAGATCTGTTATGTAGATGTTGGTTTGGGTGAAAAATCCTTTCGGCTCTACTTTGCATTCTTAGGATAGTTTATGCGACAGTCTGTAACCTTTTGTTTATTGTTTATACTCTTTGATTTCCTTATGGGGTTATTTGATCTTGGTTTAAACAATAGTTCCTTTTGTAATTTCGTTGTTTAGCTAGTAATTTCCTTATGAAAAAATTATTATTTAACTTATGTTAATGGAATCTAGATGTAAATGTAGGTATTCTGGAAACATAGTTTTTTTTAATTGGGAATCAATTATAAGGTTAATACAGTTTAAAATAGAGATAAGCTGTGTATGAGAGACATCGACTTATAGGGAATATTATTAGTTAAAAGAACATTTAAAATATTTTAAAAGAACCTATGCAACATAATTTAGAACATTTAACGAGATCAAGTTAAAAACTAGTAGGAAATTACTTGTTGAAATAGGGAAAGTTTTAATGAAGTATATTTATGTTGTAAATTACATTAACCCTTAAATTGTTACTCGTGGCAATTTGGGAAAACTATAAGAAAGCTACTCAAATTTCTAAGCTACCAAAATTTATAAAAAAAAATTATTTGTTTCATTGATTGGAAATCAAATCAATATTAGAAATTGAAAATCTCCCTTGAATTTTACACTCCATTATTATGTGAAACACTATCTGTAAGTAGCCCAAACTTTGTTACTTTTCCACAAAATTCCTATGATTGATTTCAATTAGTCTCTATGGCCACACTAAGAAATTACACATTTAAAATGACCCCGTGATAAAATACATATGTTAAATTATGTTAGTTTTTGTTGTTTATGTATTACCCACAGATACATCTAAAACCATTATGAAAGCTATCCTTTCTTCTATTTTACTAGAAAATAGAAATTCTTTAGGAAAATGGTCAGACCTTACCTCATATCAGATAATACCTTTCATGACCTTATGACCTATATAATAATGTTAAACTACATGCAAATGTGTGAGGAATCCCTATGTTCAACTCAATCTATGATTGAGACTGCAATACAATGATAAGAGAATTGTTTGTCTTGAACAAGCCCCGATTAGATTTTGTAATTTTTAATAGATGTACCTCTCTTTAACAGTTTTGAGGCACAGGAATTTGATAAATTCCTCTAACCAAAGGCATGGAAAGCCATACTATTATACTGCTTATTGAAAATGGCTTTGGTAATGCTTCTATCAATTTTACTGCTTTTTCCCTCAAACATGTTGAATGAGGCCAAATTTCTTCAAAGCCTTTGAAAATTTCATGAAATTGGGTCTTCTAAGAGGGAATTTACCCACGGAGAATCTGACATCTCTTAGACAACAAAGATGAGTATCTTTGGTGCCATCATCTGCATCAGAATCAACATTTTGTCTAAGTATCTGAAGCTTTGCAAGGGATTTCCAGAGTCTCTTGATTGGGGTTTGTGTGTCTTGGTCACGTGCATCATTATATTATTCCCATAATTGATCCATTTATTCATCATTTAGGGAAATTTCTACAAACTTCCAAGCCTGGATTTCTGAAATACTGCTTGTTGATTTCACACTTAATAACTCCACATGATTCAGGTATTTAGGAATTTTCATTGAAGGTGAAAGTTTGTTGTAAAATTTACTTGAACCCATTGCATGATCCTCTAAAATATTTCTTGCAATATTTCCCTTCTAGATGTTTTTTTTCTCTTCATAGAGCTTACAAGCAAGTGTTCTCTTCTATTCTTTTTCTTTTCTAACTGAATGGTTTTTCTAGACTAAAAATAGGCCCACATTATGATGGTACTCTTCCCATATCCTTTTCATGGTAAAAAAAATCGCTTCTGAGTCACCAAATGGGAAACTCCTGCATGAACTGAATATACATTGTTCAATACCATGAAGCACTTGAGTTGGCTCTGCTTCATTTCCATTATCTACCACTCCATTGTATTTATATGAAACTTGGGACAAATCTGGCAGTTTTGCAGCATGCAATTCTTCACGAATGGAAACAAGGATCTTAAATGCATTATCCTAGACAACACCCACATCACATAAAGGCTTATCAAGCTCACCAATCTATTCTTCAAATTATTTAAGGTATTCCACCTGAAAAAAATCATGGCTTCCCATACTTATATACTTCGCAGTTAATGGAAATTCCCTTACATTATTTCCTCAAAACAGACTGACTGAAGGCTAGTCAATAGGCTACTTATTCTCGCCATTTCTTGTTAAGGCCACTTATTTCTCAGTTTCTGCAAATTTATATTACATTCATCCATGTGTGTATTGTTTAGTTTCTTGATCTCAATGTATGTAAGTTGCTTTTTTTTTTCGTAATTGGGAAGGGTTGATGAAATCATCCAAAGAGATGCACTGAAGGACCCATGAACAGATAGAAATGCAGAATCTGTGAGAATATTACTTGGATGCGCAAAATCACTAACTTTTATTATCTTGTGTGGCTTCTTGATTATGGGCCAACATTATATTCTTTGGTAGGAAATTATCCCTTTGTTCTTGGATTGGGTTCTACTAGACTATATATGATCAATATAGACTTCTCTTCTTTATTTATTTTTTCCAAGCCTCTAAGGGTATCCATTGAGAATTTGTATACTTAAGTACAAAAATTGTATCTTGAGTGACATATGATGTCACATTCTCTTGATGGAGTTGAAGAAAGTCTTCTAGAGACACCGTTCCTTCTTTTTTTTCTTTGAAATTTTTTCTCAGATCATAATTTTGAGTTCTAGCAAGTCTCGTTGATTTCATTATGTTCAATATTACAGAAAATGGGGAATCATCTCTCTCTTCGTGGCATATATCTAGAAAATGTAGACTCCAAGGCTTCTTATTAGATTAGTTTAATCTGTGCTAGGGAAATGATACAACCAATAAGCGGAGCTTTCTAAAGTTGTTTTTGTTACGACATACAATCCCTATTTCTTATTGGAAATATGTGCATAAAAATTTTTTTCCTTAACACCAAGGACTTATCTCCTCATCAAATTGATGTGTTTATCATTTTTTGTCTACTAGATATACTAAAAAATTATAGTATAATTCTCTTATTAATAGATTTGGGATTTTATCTATAAAATATTGTCATTTTACAGAAAAATAGAGTTCATTTTGTTCTCGTTTGTACTTCCCATAAGTTGTGGAATTTGTTATTTTTTTAGGATGTTATATAGTCACCAAAAGACTGAAAATTTAATATATTTAAATTAGTTAAATGGTGCAGGTAATACCAAGCTATAACAGACCTGCAATATGTTTTTTATAGCCTTGTATATATGCTAGAAAGATGAAAATTCCATGTCAAATACTCATGTAACTATATTAGATATATATTTAAACTTGAATACATGTAGTTGAAAGAAAAAAATTATATTGAAGAATATCCCCCATACATAGCCTAATTTCAGATGTGAAGTCAAAAGGCCTCAATATGACAAAACATGTCAGAAATGATTGCTTAGCAAAATAATAGCTGTCATTAGAGGAATTTTGGGGTCTAAAATGGGCCTCCTAATGAAAATAATAAAATAATAGTTAAAATAATACAATAATATTGATTAATTTTGGAGGAAGAAAGAAAAAAACTACTTTTTGTGTTTGTATTTTTGACATATCTCCTTGTGTTTTTACTCAAATTTCGATTGAGAGAGCTTGTTGGATGCGGAATCCAATTATGCATCCAATGAGANTTGAAATTCTATTGGTTCTTGAATTCCAACTCACAAAAACTTATTTTGGCACGTTTTCTTATAAGGCCCATTTTAGACCCCAAATTTCCTCTAATGAATTCCCAAAAGCTGAAAGGTTTCTCTTCAACTCAAGTCAGCTGTAGTCCTTTCTGGAGCTGGAAGATGGAGGGAATCCCTTTGAACTTTGTTTCAATTATAGCCAAAATTATTTCTTTGAAATGAGAAAATACTATATGGAAGGTCACTTGGAGGCAAGAAAAAGCATAGTCCAATACTAGTATTGGTTTCTTGTTTAAGTTTCTTAAGGAACCTGAACATTGAATAGGTGGACAACAATTTTTTGAGATAGGGGTCTAAAATAAGACACATTGTTAATGCAATCCATTAGTCTACTATACTGACATAATATCTTAAGGGAGAAAGCAAGCTAGGGTCTGTAGAATATGATTGCAAAAAATATGCATGCTCATCGCTTTCTTCCTGAAACTATCTTCTTCACTGCACCTATAGATACTAGGAACTCATCAAGTGAAGACAATGTTTTCATGTCATATGGAGGAAATTATCTAGCATCCCTCCCTAAGATGGTGCTTAGAGATAAAGAGAGAATAGGGCCCACATTCGACTTATCACCCAAAATATCATTTAGAAATGAAAATGTAGCCCTGAAATCTGATGTACCAGCAAATACAAGCGCAATAAAGTGAGCTGGAATGATTCTCTTAAAAGGACAATTAGCAACAATAGATCAACCCAATATTTTACCTGCAAAGTTCATCCAACAATGCATATAATTAGTTTTTGATCCAAGAATAATATCATCATTTAACTAACTCGGAGAGACTAGCAGTTACTAATAGTGATGACCAGTTAGGTAATTGTATTTTTTTTAATAAAAAGAGACAGGAAAATGGTGGTTTTTTATTATAAATTGTGTGCTCTCTAGAAAAAAAAATATGCAAATAAGATACTTTTGAAATATATGAATGCCATCTTTCGAAGGCCATCTGATAAGTTATGGAAAAAAATTAAAATAACATGTCTTCTTCCTTTAATAAACAACTCCACCATCTAAAAAACTCAAAATTGGGCATTGCAGTAGGAGATGATCACATGGTTCATTTCCATGACAAAAAAGACTAAGAATGATAAGTAAAGAGAATAGTCTATATTTACTTCTGATGCAATGTTTGAAACTTTCATAAGACTAGTACTTTCTGTAAAGTATCTTACTCTTTATATCCTTTTGAAAAATTGAAACTTGGGCACACTTGGGAAAACTCCCAACATTCTTGAACTTGTTAAGTATTCTACTACAATTACATTATATTTGTTTAGGGTTTATAATTTTATTTATTCTAGTTCATGATAGAATATGATTGATGGAATCTAAGGAAATTTGTATAATTAATGTTCTAGGGATGCATCTAATCACATAATTGGGCATTGATAAATATTTCTTAACACCAAATTTTATTTTGGAGAAAAGGTCTCGAATATGCAAGAATAAAAACTTGGTGTTTTAATAGTAGTTTATCTATGATAAATTTATATTGGCTTTGGTTTGTATTTACTATTTCTCCATTCAGCATCTTTGTTTGATATTCTTTCCTATATATATTCCACAAGTCATGGAATTATTTACCTTTTTGATGGTTTGGTTGATGAATGAAATGTTTCATAAGAGTCATAGGAATCTAACAATATATGTTTTTTATCTTTTATTTCTAAATATTCCTGATTATGATAATATTCATGCTTACAGTTTGGTTGTACACAATTTAGATAAACCTCTGATACTAGTGAGAAATATTGCATTTCTTGTGTATTTGGTTACATTATTTTGTTGACAGTTTCTAACAGCAATTACTTTGTATGTAGGGGATTGATAGTTGCTCTAGAGATTCATAGGCTAGAGGGAGAGAAGCACAGTTCAAGAGAATATACATTTATCATCCATATATGTTTCTGTATTGTTACATTTTATCAACATATTCTTTCAAGCATCTGCTTCTTTCAAGGATGACAATACCAATAAAAAAATTGCACCTCTTATCTATTTTGGTGGCACGAGAGTTTGTCTTCTTTCAGGAGATCCAAATCATCATCCAAGGAGGAGTCACTCATTTGTTAGAATAGGTGGTAAAAGTGTGACTACTGCTAAGAATGATTATATTTAATATTGAGAGCAGGGGGGATCTTCCACCGGTAGTTTGCATGCCTCAAGTAGCAAGTCAATATTGCAAAAATCATCTCCAATATCCCCTAAATTGGGTTCTTCTAATTCATTAATCTGAAGGAAGACATGTCAAATGCAGGAAAGTCTTATTACTTTAGGGGAATGGAGCTCAACAAAAAAATCCTTTGTTGTGTTTTCTCACTTGAGATCTAGTAGTCCAATGTGCCAAATAGGAGTTTTCTATATACCAAGCAGTAGCTATAGGCTCGACCTATCAGAAACATCCAACTTGACAGGTTCTGAAAGACAGATGAATTTTGTTTTTCTTCGAGAGGCAACAATTATTTCCCAAAGCAAGCAACTTTTGAGTATTAATTCAAGTGTATAAAATCTAGATCCTGAGGTACTATCTGTCAGAATCTTGAATGCGGACCAAAATGGTGGTAGCTTGGATGAACTCAATGAAATCAACAGACTGTCAGATTTAGTGTAGAAGAATGGGAGGCATTATGTTCAAGCTAGCATGGAAAATGATGAGACTAGACATTTTGGAGTGGGATATTCTTTGTATCCTATGGAAACTATGCTTATCAATGGTTCAGATAGGACACTTATTGATGTAGGAACAAGATATGTTGAGATCAGCTATTATGACATTTCCCCAGTTTTTGTTGATAGAATGGATGAAGATCTAAGCGAACCAATTTTTGTTGATAGAATGGATGAAGATCTATTTCATTCAAGTGTAAATAAAATGACTCAATAGAAGGTAAGTCTGAATAGGAAAGTGTCATAATTTAGCGACAAATCTCCTATGGGTCAGGGGGAGGTAGTGAATGTTTCAAGGTCTTTGAGATTTAAGTGTAAGAGTTCCATTTCACAAACTGCCAGCCAATTCATTAACCAAATTTATTCTCAATATTTGTATGCAGGTTATGGATCAATAGACATTTATAATGGGAATTCCTGAGTAGAAGCTAGTACAAGTATTGATAGGCACATTGCCAACAGTTCTAGGCATACTTTTGTTTTTGATTCACCGCCATCTAGTTTTTCTTCAGATATTGGCCACATGTCAGAGAATCCATGGAATGGGATGCCTAATTAGACCAGGAGTACTATTGGTGTACAAGATTCACATGGAGTGCAAAGGTATGTAGGGATTATAGGAAATTTATAGGAAATTCCTTTTCTTGGGGTTTCTTTGATGGAGCCTGTTAAGGGTTTCCACGTAATTATGGGGCTGGTGTGATTCCTTGTGTTATCTGCATTACTTTTCTTTTAAGTACAATGCTTATCATGGAAAAAACCATAGAGTTGATATTTTTTCCTTGTGGTTGCTTCTGAAAAAATTTGCATCCAAGGAATTAGGAAGCCTTATGTGTATGGTGACTCAAAGATGCTTATTGATTGGCTAAATAGTAAATGTCAACTCACAAATTTAACTATGGTACCTTTTATACAAGGAGATATGGAGGTAAAGATTAATTTTGAATACATTTCCTTTCCCACATCTATATATATTTCAACTCCAACAATTACATAATTTCAAATAGGAGCAGATGAAAATAAACATAACATCTTATATTAGGTGCACCCACAATTTTGACCAATAATAGACACAATTGAGTCTCTTTCTCCCCTCCATATTCTGCATCAGAATGTAAGCATAGATTTTTTTCATTCATTATATACAAATAAGTCACAAAATGAAAATAAAATAATGTAGTTCCCCGTGGATGCTTTCAGACGTTTGATTGAGTAAATCAACTAACCCTGGGACAAACACAAAATGCCTTGGTAGAATTCTTCGAATTGTAGTAAATTTCTGAAATTCTAATGGCACACACCCTTCATTATGTCAGATGATGTTATTCCTAGATTGATGGACTGGATAACGAGTAATCATTAAGCTGATGATGTAATTCCATATCTTAATAGGGTAAGCAAATAATTTCTCACTGTAATACATCTCATAGGATCTAATGCATGTATTTGTGTAGTAATTTACTTCTATTTTGGTATGGGTAACTCAATGTCATTTAATGTTCTTGTAATATTCACAAGGTTTCTCAAGGGAATAAATAATTCAAATTATTGTATCAGGGGTCTTATGGTATTGCATTTTCATTGTATATAGATTGTTTCAACTATGTTAAACTCTATTGGAATTAGTAATCTGCTACCTATAAGTGCTATCATTTCCAATGGGTCGAGTACAATGGTTATGAGTGGGACTATTATGCCCTACTCTTTCATTCTTGATTTTTAGGTTTTCCTACATTAATATGTTGGGATTGAATAAAGTTTTATCTTGTGGATTTCTCTAACTGTGAGTCTTTTTTACCATCTGTTGGCCAACAAGGAACTGGTTTGCAAGGGAAAGAAAGAGAAGACAAGGATAGTAGCACAGATACCAATAGGAAATTATTTGATCATATCGCATATGTTCAATTTGATCCTAGCCATGTTTCATTTCATTTCCCAGGAGAACCATTGCTGAAATTTTCAACAAGCCACGGTGGGTTCATGTGAATTTCTTGTAATCCCTACATATATGTTGCATATCTTTTTAAAAAGTAAGGTTCCTTTTCTCCTCATTATTCATTGGATGAAGTGAATAGGTCGCTTCTTCTAGTATTCATATTGAGGAATTAATTGAATTTTCTTTGCTTTCTTTTACATGTTATTTCTCATTCATTGAAAACATAGTCCCAAATATTAAAAAAATATGGGGAATGAATTTGCACCAAACAATGAGTGCATTTCATGTTTTCTATAAGAGGTTTCTATGTTATTGAAGTTAAATAATGGAATTATACTTGAGGTTTCTTATTACACCTGTTGTTTGTTGGAATTGTTTCTTTTTGCCATGTTAAATCTTGTGAAATTACTATGTACATTTTTCAGTTATTTGTTTTCTCCTTTTAGAGAGCATCAAAATTTATTGCTTAACATGTGTTGTTTGTAGTTAACTTTACTCACAATATTTATAACAACATGACGAGGGAGGCTGCTGCAGTGTAGATACAGAAGCACTTGTGCAGATATAAAGCTTAGAAAGCTCATGAGCATGTGTAGTGCGGATACATAAGCATGTGTGTAGATAGAAAGATTAGAAAGTGGGCCACTTAGTATGAATAGCTTATTGTTGAGGATTTCAAGATGCTAGGTATGGTTTTGAAGGTGTTGCGGGATCTAAGTATGGCTTAGTATCCAGGTACAAGTGGGATGTTTTAGCCATTGTAATATTTTCAAAATTTATCGATGTACTAGATGATTTTCAAGTAAATTTATATGGATATAGTTTTTGAGAAAATTCATATTTATTGTAATACTTGACATTTAATATAATATAATTTGTGCGGTTGAAAAATCATATGGTTGTACTTTATATTATTTATAAGTGTTTTAATCAACTAATTAATGGGATATTGCATAATTCACATATGTATTAGATCATGATTTATAATGGACACCATTAAAACTACTAAAATATAATAACCACACATAAAACAAATAAAAATGACTAAATTAGTGACCAATAAATGAGATTAATGACCAAAATTCACATATAAAATGACCAACAATTGAGAGATACATGACCAAACAATGAGATATAAATGACCAAAAAAACAACCAAAATTTGCATATAAATTACCAAAAAGCAATTTTTGTGGATAATTTATGGTCTTTTATTACGCGACCAAATTTGGCCATATTCTAGTTTGTCATGTGGTCATTAATTTGGTCGTATATTTGCTCATTGATTCAAATATATGACCAAATTAATGACAAACTAACAAGCTCTAAATGACCAAAATAAAAATGGTCGATTTCGGTCGCGTAATAAAAGACCGTAAATTAGCAACTGATGATCACCACACCAAAAGTGGTAATTGATATGCAGTTTTTGGTCATCTTTTTAGTCACTAACCTCTCATTTTCCACTAGTTGGTAGAATATTTGAAGAGACACAACCCATCAGCACAAAGCGTATAACAAGGATGAATTATTCATCAATCTTTAGAAGAACAACTGATAATGTTTCAGTATCGTGAACTAGAGAATCAAAGATGAATTCTAACTCATTTTATTTCATTCAAACACTGAAGAAATAACATAAACTGGAATAATAAAGGAAATGCATTCACAACATAAACCACAAATTGAAAAATAATAACACACAAAAATATATTTTGGAAATGCTCTAAACTTCTGCTCTCTGCAATATTTTATTAATCTCAAAATTGAAGTTGCAATGCACAAGGTTGTATTTTTTTTGTTAAAAAATCCAACCCCCATTATATTAAAAAGGATGGTTTATATAAATAATACAATACTTTGACGACCAATAACTTCTAGAAGAAAAAATAACCAATATTTCCAAAAATATAAAAAATATAGAATAGGTTGCTAGGTGCCTCGAATGTTTATAGTTATTGGAGTTTGTTGATAACTAATATCTACCACTTGTTGATTTTGATACCTTGAAAATTTACAATTGGATCCTTGTGAAAATATTTTTCCTCCAGATTTGGGAAAATATTTGCTTCCCAAGTGTGAGATTTGATCTCCAACTCTTTATCTTGAAATTTTGAAATGATCTTATGCCTGCTAAAGTTTGGAAATGATTTAGAGAACATTGATTTTACCCACTTCTTAATTCTCAAAAATTTCAAATTTAAATATTGGGGAATCATATATTTCGACAAAAAATATCCCCCAAATATTTATTTAACTTGTAAAATTATATTTCTATATTTCCATAGAAATAATTAATGCTTGTAGTTAAAAGAAAAGTATTTATATTTTTTTTTGTTGGCAAAGTGGTGGAACCCCCCTGACTAGGAGGTTTTCTATTGGCTAAGTTACCATGAACCAGGGGCATCTAAGCCGTCAAAATCACCCAGGGATCACACATGGCCTGGACCATACAAACCATTAACATGGTTGGATTGTTGGTATTTGCGGGATTAGAACTGATGACCTTTTCACTTAGGGGGAGTCTCAACCATACCTCGCAACCAACTATTATGCATCTCACAGATAAGACAACTATTTATAGTTAAAAAGACAAGTTAATCATAGATATACAAGTATCATATGTATATTGATTTCTATGGATGTCCCCTCCTATTGGCATGATAGGATATCAAGTAGAAAGAGATATGATTAGTTTGTATAGCCTATTGGGTGATAAGTTAAGTGTGTCTTGTGGGAATGCCTCTCTTGGAAGATGGGTTAGTTTTTGGTGGTAACAGCACTTATCTCAAAAGATAAAAAACATTTAAAAATCTTATCTTGAAAACTATTTATAAAAAACCATTCCCTTGTAATATTTACCCATTGTATTGCATTTAATGAATTTCATAAATGAAATTAAAAACTAATTCCATAAATATTCTTTATCTTGTAAAACCATCCATTGTTTTCTTGAATTCCATGTCTTGTTTTGGCCAAATTTTGTATATTCATTAATAAATCAAAATGATAGATATAAACTATAATTTAAATTATAATTTGGAAAAAAATATCTACTATTTCTTCCTATGGTTTTGGATCTCCAAAGTCTAGAAAATATTTTCATTTTAAATATTTTTCTAATGTTTAGCACTCCATATTTACGTGATATTTGTAAATATATTATGTACCACCATCCAATTCCTCTACAACCTCAAAAAAAATTAACACTTTTGCAAGTTGGATCTTTGGATTGCATTCTGACCTTT
>LPNX010506443.1:326320-351447 GCA_001517045.1 Pseudotsuga menziesii | reverse complement strand
CCGCCCCTCTCTCTCTCTCTTTCTCCCCCTCTTCCCCTCACTTTTTCTCCCGCTCTCCCTCTCCCTCCCTCTCATTCTCTTTATCTCTCTCTCACTAATTCCTCCCTCTCTCCCTCCCTCAATAGTCCCCCTCTATCTCTCCTGCTCCTTCCTTCTCCCTCTCCCTCTCCGTCCTCCTAGATCCCTCCTCCTAGATGCCTCTCTCTCTCTCTCTCTCTCTCTCTCTCTCTCTCTCTCTGCCTCTATACTCCTCTCGTACCACTAACCCTACTCATCTCTCTCACTATCCCCTCCTCTCCCTAACTCTTACTACCCCACTCTTCTACTCCCTCCATCTCCCACCTACTGCTCTACTTACCCCTAACCAACATCCCTCTCTTTATCTACTCCTCCCCTAAGACTAATGCTCCTCATGTGATCTCTTGCTCTCCCCTCACCCCCTAACCATTACTAACCCCTTCTCCGACTTTCTCTCTCCCCTACTCTTCCACCTACCCCTATTGAAACCCTCTGTTGCATAAAAAAATGCATGAGTGTTATTTTCTGCATAAGACAAAAAAAATCCTTAGGAAAATGACAAAATGGAAGACTCTAAATGCCTCCATGTAACAGGGTGTAAATGCAAAGAAACTAAGAGAGATTACTTCAACTTTATTTTCAATTTTCCTTTTTGTAATATAAAATTTGTATATAACTTTTAACCTAATTTTATAGATTTTTTCTTTTTAATATAATTACAATAGAAATAACGTAGTATAATATTTGAAACTTACAATTAAAAAAAATATTTATATTACATTACATAAATAATTTATTATTAAAAATTCACCCACCATAATATAATTTTCAAAAATATATCCCAAACCATAAAATATTTTTCAAACATACATCCTAAACAAAACTCTATGAGAATAGACAAGAAAGTATTTAATCACCTAATTTTCTTAATACATTTTCAAAAATACATCCCAAACCAAACTCTATGGGAATACACAAGAAAGTTTTTAATCTCACCTATTTTTTTTAATACTTTGTCATAAATAACTTTAGAAAGAGAATTGAAATCGAACCCCATGTTAAGACAAAGTGGACTTAGGAAAAGATGACCCTTGATATCGTAGATGTGGCGAAGGCTAAGGAGAGACAAGGGTGAGTTAACTCTCCTTATATTGCCGATAGGAGACACGAGCTTTACTCTCCGTGGCCGGGCAATCCCTAATATACGGGGCTTGCCCTATTTCTTACTTCAAAGGGGAAGCGGGGTATGGGTAGGACTCGATTCTTTCCATTTTTTCAATACTAACCTATTAGAATATCTTACGAACTTGGGTGGATGAGATGGGGTGGAGTGGCACTTTGAATTGGAGAAAGCTTAAACAATATAGAGATATTTTTCTTTTAAACATTAATTATTTAAGAAATGGATTGTTATTTAAGAAATGGTTAATCATACTTTTAGTTAATTATATTATTAAAATTTTGTTTATTAAATTATTTAAGAAAAAAACTAATCATATTTTTAAACATTAAGAAATAGATTGATATTTAAGAAAAAGTTAATCATACTTTTAGTTAATTATATTACTTAAACTTTATTTATTAAATTATTTAAAAAAATAACCATACTTTTAGTTAATTATACTAATTAGAAATATAAATCGGAAATTAATTTCGAAGGGAAAAACCACCTTACTACGTAAACCAAAATAATAAACACTAACACCCAATGAGCAAAACAATCATTCGCGAACAGCCTGATGTTAAGAAAAAGTCTAGGGTTTCTAGCTTTCGCTGTCTACTTGGGCCAGAATAGACAAGTTTGACCTATCTCCCTATCTTGATTTCTTCTTTTATTACTAAATGCGAAACAGCGTAAATAGGAATGGAAAACGAAATTGGTATCCACTTCAACATGTCAACTATATAACATTTAATATTTATGTATGGTTTAACAAAGAAAAAAACAGTTACATCTTGCTGATGGCAACTATATAATATATATATACTATGATGTTTAACATCGAAAAAGAAAAAAAACTAGCAACGCATCAAATTCTTTCAAATGGAAAATCCGTAAAATCCTTAAGCATTGCTTGTTATTTCAAGAATGATTGATCTTATTTAACAAAATATTTCAATAATGATTAATATTATTTAATTAAAATTAATTTTTAAAAAATCAACAACATAAATATTAAAATATAACTGAATTATATTTGTTTATCTCATAATTTTCAATTTACATAAGCAATCGCGGAAATAAATAAACAAAGATGGAGAAATAGTACAAACCTGGAGAATCGCCCGTCTCATCTCTGAATAATGATAATGAAAACGAACCGAATCCCTTCCTCGGCGTTACTGCCATATCCGGTTCCTCCCTTTCTAAAATGGTAGAAAATTTGGGATTGGTTATCGCCATATCGGGTTCCGCCCTGTGGGTTCCGTCATTTAAGTAAAATTTCAATTGAAATATTGAGATTGCTTATATGCACTGTACAAGCAAAATGAAATTAGGGAGAAAAAAATGCTTTCTGCCATTTGTGAGTTCTCTCACTCAGGCACCAGAACAAAACAATTTGCTGAAACAAACACACTCCGCATACTTCGATTCCAATCTTTTCTGTAGACTGCTAATGACCACTTTGGTGAAGATATTTATGAGGTAGCTTGACGGAAGCCACGCGGCCGATCATTGTCGAGAGAGAATGGTCAATGGATCCTCATTCTCCACACTGTGCACAACTATGCGAGGAGCAGACTCATATTAAAAGATAGCCGAGAAAACAAACGAAATATGAAATTCTAATTACAAGCATTTGGGTTTCTTCGAAGACCTTTCAACGGTCAATTTTTGCCCCCATTTCGGGTTCCTCCCTTTCTAAAATGGTAGAGCTGAAAGTAGAAAAGCAATGTAAAACCACATGAAGTAAGTTTTGAATTGAAAATCAAATCTCTGTACCACGAGCAAGCAAGTTAGGGAGAAAAAAATGCTTTGTAATCATCGTTCTACCATTTTCTTGGAGAAAAAATGCTCAATAATTTGTCAGGTGTCTCCCTCAAACAAACGCACTCGGCATAATTCGATTCCAACGGGCCCAATGCTTTATTTCTTTCCTGTAGATTGGTAATGCTTACTTTGGTAAAGACCATTATCAGGTAGATTAATGGAAGCCATGCAGCCGATCATTGTAGAGCTTAAAAAAAATCTAGATTGCTTATGCCAAGTTTGGTGAAGAGCTTTATCATGTAGCTTGATGGAAGCCATGCGGCTGATCATTGTCGGGAGAGAATGACCAATGGATCCACATTCACCTGCTCTAAAATAATTGCAGATTGCAACTACGCTCTATTGCTCCTGGTTCATGGTTCACCACACAGCGCACAACTATGCGCTGTGTGGAGAACCAATGATATGAAATGATAGCAGAAAAACCAATTTGGCTTTCTTTACAACCTTTCAACGGATTTTTTTGTTTTAAAGTTGTTTTTCTATTATTCCTTTTAGCTTTCTTGACACTAACTTTTCCAACGGTTATGACCTCGTTTTTTATTATTTTTTTCGCTTTTTTAAGCATAACTCTTCTAACAATTATGGGTGGCATATTCGTTGGGACCCACACAAAAAGGCTAAGAAAAATAGGTTTAAATTTGAATTCACAATTCCATTATACAATTGAACTTTAGGGTCTCATGGATGGCTCGTATATATATCTCTATATGAAATAGGAAGTTTTTAAACCCTTACTCCTTAATATTAACATGTGATTTTTTCCCCTTAGACTTAAAACTAAAATATATTGAATATATGTCATAGATTGGATATATGCGTAATTTATATCTTGTAGAATGAGATATATGTATATGTATTAAGATGAATATTATACGTTAGATTTGTGAAGGTTATATTTAGAGTAAGATATATGTCCTTTGAAAAAAAGAGTAAGTATATGTTGTCTTTATATATTTTACTTTTATACTGGATCTTAATTTTTAGTCCGGCAAAGAAATATAATAAATGAACTTTAATTTTCAAACATGTTTAAATTGGAAAAATTAATGTGCCATATATACATTATCTACATTATCTACTTTTAAAACAAATATTTAAGTATATTTAAATTAAACTCAAGTAAATGTGTTAGGTATACATTACTTATTTGGAAATGAAATATAAAATTAATCCAATATATTGTAATTCACACTAAAATTCGAGTAATCTCCTCTAAGTCTTACATATACACACATAGATATGTATTCATGATAAAGACATAGCTTGAGTTACTTCTAATGATGATTAGAATCCTTAAATTTTTTTAATTCTCTTTCAAATCATAACTATTTAAGTTAAGTATTATTTTAATATGTTGAATTGAAAAATGTACTTTTAATATTCTCACTAAAAACTAAAAACCACTATTTACCACTAAATATATAAATAACAACTATATAATAAAATATTATAATTATAACTAAAACCATGATAGAACATGAAAATAATGAATGCAATTACAAACATATATAATAAAGGGTGTGTGCAACCTAATGAACCTCTCTCTTGACAAGTTAGATGCAATAAAAAATTGAAAAAATAGGCATCCATTAACTTACATGGATATTTTGAGACACTTACATAATGAATCTTGCATGAGTAAAAAAAACTGAAATGTAGGAAATTGAATGACGTTTCCAAATATATAATATTTTTCTATTGAAAATGTTCTTAAGTATCTAAAGTTAGATCTTTTTTAACCAACACTTTTTATTTTTCGAACAAATTATAAGGTATATGTTTTTTTGGGTGCAACCTTTGAGTGCCTAAATGATGGAATCAACTTACTAAAACTAGTAGACATATAGAGAACAAACAGTACTAGTGCACCTATATTTTTCAAAAAATAAAATTAATATTTTTTCAGCATTTGAATGTCCTAATGCAATTATTTTGAAACAAGTTTTTACAGCATGTAGAGGGAGGTGTTCTTTAGTGCACCGTATAATTTTTTTCAAAATGGTTGAGAAGATAAGAGTTATGGAGAGAACACTAATAGTGTGTTTTTTTAGTTGAGGAGTGATGACACAAGATAAATAAGAAAAAAATAGAAAATTTATATATTCTTCTTAAAAAAATACAAAGTTGGAATCTTAAAAAAGACCATATATGTTTATAAAATTTCATAAAAGATGGAGGTGTCACAGAATACTATAACCAACAGTTAAACATGAGATATTGAAAATTTGGATGTAATGTTCAATTAGTCATGGCTTATCATACTTGAAGGCATAGGCATGATGAATCCAGAGAAAAGTCTGAAGAAGACACATAACCATAAGAATTCCATGGAAACATGGATGGAGGCTCAACCATACTCGCACTAAATGCTCTTGTGTTTTGTTTAAATTTAGATTTTTGTTCTTGTCAAAGATAAACATGTGCATGTTATATTTATGCAAAACGTGCACGTGTTTTGTAAGACTATAATGCATGCACGTTGTGGAATCCTATAAATTTACATTTGATCACTTTTCCAATTATAACAATATTTTTATTATTTTATCGCTATTTTATGCCCCCCGGTCAAAGGGTCAAGGCTGAGGCTTGATAATAAAACCAAAATGCACAAAATCTATTTATATTAAATAAAATCAAGATATTTTGATGACAGGAAAACAAAATCATGTTCACATTTACAACCTCAATTGTTTCACAGTCTTCCTTCAGCAATTAAAACCTACTGTAAAAACTGAGGTAAACTAGACATAGGTCAACAAGCCTCTCCGAGTTCAGAGCTAGCCTCTTTTAAAAAAAAAGATGAAAGAATTTACATTGTTAAGGCCATAAGGCTAAAAACATCTTTTAAAAACCATTTTACATCACGGCTTTCAGAGCCTTCTTCACCCTGCATGAAGTACCCATAAGGGTTTCTAAAATTTTTTATAAGCAATAAAAAAGCTTTAAAACATAACTAACAAAGAACCGAGGCCGTGCAATTTAACCATAGGAACCACTTCTAACAACCATAACCTCATGCAGGAGGAACCATCGATGGAACCGGGGCTTACCCATTTGGAACCCCATGGAAGGATTGAAGTATGAGCTTGTTCCCACCTACAGTATTGGAGTGGGTAGTAGGAAACTGCAACTTCCAAACCAAAACATTTTTTAAATACTTGTTTGCATAAAATGATAAAAACCCTCATAAGGATAATCAAATGAAAAAATAAAACCGGGATAGGGTAAGTATTACCTATTAACTTGGAGTTGAAAATAAGAAGAGATGGCTACATGAGGTCATGTTGGCACCAAACTAAAAGGAAAGAAACCTTGAAGTCACCTCTGCAAAGAAGAAAGCAAGAAACCCGACTCAAGTTTACAATGCAGAAGCTATGTGTGAGCAGTTACATGATTGTGAATAGTGCAATCTTCGGGCCCCAATGAAAAACCAACAACCACACTCACGATGTAATTTTCAACACACAGGAGAACCCAAACCATAAACGACTTTACTGAGCAGTCATGATATAGCATTCGGAGGTGAAATGCCCAATGTTAAAGGTGGTTCGAGGCCTCTCATGGCCGCAAGCCCAAATCTCGACTAGAAAGAAGGAGAAACCCCTGTCTGAAATGCAAAGGAGTAGGATTTGCAAGGTTTTAAGTCAACCAATGAATGGATGTAATCCTATCCATGTTCCCTTCCAAAAATTTCAACAAGTGTGGGTCGAAACCTTAAGTCAGCGCTGCACAAAACATTTTACAATCTATCATTTCAAATTACCTTATGACCTATGATTGCTAATGATAAGAAACATGCCAACGATACATATTATGCCCTGGAAATTAACAAAGTAAAGATTTAAACTATTTAAGATTTGCTTGCCATCATTCGATTTCAGCATAGTATTTGTTTGGTAGGTAATTCTATTTTAGGTTATAACTTAATACAATTGTTATAAATTAAAATACTATTGTTATAACATAAATACTATAGTACTATGGTTACAACTTGGATACTATTTTATCCCAAAAGATCTTCATGCTTGCAAACAAGTCCAATATGTATGGTGTAGTTTTAGAACTAGTAAAAGGAAGTATGGAATGGTTATAACATAGCTTATCACTATAGTAAAAAGGAAAAGCCTTAAACTTCTCAAAACAAAACCTTTATATTGTTTATTGAGGGAGTCTTCAAGAAACTGAAGACTAACAATAATGGAGAATTTATCATAAAGAGTCTAATAACTCATCGTTAATTTTATAATTGAAAAGCATAGGAATTTGTTCATGCTTTAAGAGAAGGGCACCTTGAGTATTGAATTGAGAATAGCTGCGAGATCACTAAGCAGTTGAATTAAACTTAAACCAAAACCATTGAGCTCTATGCTCCTTATGGGAATTTATTAATAACCAGTACCATAAACACAAGAAAACTAACTATGTACTATAAAGTTTTGGAAGATAATCATCATATGACTGAAGGAACTTTGGTAAGTAATCTCTCTTATAATTGAAATATTTGTTTATGTTTTTTATGGAAATTCAATATGGCGTGAGTTATAAACACATTCATAGATTCATAACAACAAAAAAGAATTTACATTACCTCCTCAAAGACAAGCAACATATTTTAACCTTTTCTTAAATTAGCATCTTAACATGCTAGGAAAGTAATTTTCTCAACGTAATTTAAAATAACACCTACATGATCTTACGCTTACCTGCTAAACTTGTAAGAACCAAAAATCCAATTAAGTTAGCAGAACGCTAAGTAAGCCCTAATATCAACAAGAATTTTTACCTACTTGACAAAAGTAAATCATCAGTATATATAGCATCAGCTAAATGCAAGTCCTTTTCTAACTCTGCTAAAATTAAAGTTGTTAAGTCATTAATAGTACTAACGCAGGTGTTTAAGATTGCATCCTTTAGTTTATCGATTATTTTAATGAAACAAACCCATGATCTCTTATAAATTGTTTCATTTTTTGCTAACCGTTAGCATTTACTTAGCTGGGACTTCGACAGTTTATGTCAGTTTAAAAAAAAATAATTTTTACAAAATTTTGGGTTATTACATGTGGTATCAGAGAACAAGTTTCAAACACTAGGCCTTAATGAAGGTCAACTTGCTTATATGGAACAATAAATTTAAATAATTATGCTAATGTTATTTTCTTTGAATGATACACACAGAAATATTTGTTTCTAAGTTAATCACAGGTATGGAAAGATTGGAAGAATATGCAGATGAGGAATCTCCTTACACTGAACGAGATAATCTACAAAAAGAACCTATATAGGAAGATATAACCAATAATTCTTCCAAACTACCAGAAGTAGTTAAAGAATTAAAATTAGAGATGGAATCAGTTAAAAAAGAAAATGAGAGGATTCTAAGAGCTCAAGAGGATATGAATCAGATCTTAATAGAAATATTGCATACTAACAAAAAGGGTAAAAGAACAGATTCTAAAGATTTAGGTTATTAGCATAAGTATTAAAAGACTAACCAATTTAAAAATGAAAGTAGCTCATATTCCAAAGTATATGATGATAAACACAACTCTCATTATACTAGTGATAGTAGTGAAGATAACCACCATACTAGGAAAAGAAAATATAAACCTTATGAATAAATCTCTCAGGATTTCAAGAAAATAAAGCCGCCAACATTTAATGGAGAAACTGAAAAGGGGGAAGAAGCGGAATCTTGGTTATCTGGGATAAAGAAGTACTTTCAGATTTATAACTATTATAATCAACTGAAGGCCAGGCTGGCTATTTATAATAATACAGGGGAAACTGATATATGGTGGTAAGACTTAAAAAGAGTGAAAGGTATAAGAGAGAAAAACATAAATTGGCTCGCACATTCAAGAAATATTTCAAAAAGAAATTTTAATTTGAAGAGTACTGTGAGGAAAGGGCTAAGAAATTATATGAGTTAAAACTGGGTATAATGAATATGAAAGAGTTGAATAGTAAATTTCTAAGCTTGCTCAAATATGTGCGATACATTGTGGATGAGAAACCTAAGGTACAGTAGTTTCTCAACTATTTACCTTATCTTATAAAGGACATGATTGGCTGTGACAATCTGAAAAATCGAGAAGAAGCCATGAGAAAAGTGAATTTCTGTTATGAACAAAATCGTAAAAAGGAGAGTATGGCCAACCGGAAGGCCAAAAGGAATAACAATTTTGATGAAAAGAAGAAAGAGTTTGTATCGAATTGAAATTCTAAAAATAATAACACCAGAATTTTCCTAATAAGAATTTCCATGGGAATAAAAGTAACTCATAGACCAATCTGAATAATCAAAAGAATAAAGAATCTACTAACAACCACGGTAACTACACAAAGAACTTTGAATGAAAAGAACCCATAAAGTGTTGGGAATGCAATGGTCTGCATTATGCATCAGTCTGTCCCAATTGGAAGAAGACTGTTAGCAACATCCACACAATACAGGAAGATATGACTATTGGTAATTTAGTGAGGACAATGCCTAGGATCAATGCAGCATTAGAGAATCGACAAGTAGACTATCAAACTTCCATGGTGGAAGTGCAAGGTGGAACCTGAAGGATATTTTCTGGTGGAATTGGATTGTATCCTTGAGCAGAAGAAGATCTCTCTTCAGAACCGTACCATTGGTCAAGTGAAGGTGCAATGGAAGCGCCTTAGCCTAGAGGAAGCCACCTGGGAATTGGAAAGTCATATGCGAGATGCATATCCTATTCTATTTCAAGGGAACTCTGAGGATGAGGAATAAATAACATTGAGGATGATGTTATAATTTAAGGGGGTGTGTATGTCACATGCCCCAATTTGTAAAAAACAATTTAATGTTATTTGAGGAACATTGTGTTACATTTTATGCTAAGTTTGTAATTGATGACCCAGTGGGGTCAAGAATAATTAATGTAATTCAGAATATTTTATTTATAAATAAATAAATGATGAGACAACAACTTAGGGAATCTGTTAAAAGAGTGTTTACTGGTTAATTGGTGGAGGAGACTGGGTGGAGAGTAAATTGACAAGTGGCAACATCCTCAAACCACTTCCAACTTTTTCAGGTGGAAACTTCCCTATATTTGTGTTCATGATTCCCCAAGAAAGTGGAATTAGAGTAGGTGGCTCATTAAATGGAAACTGACCCAGAAGACCTATGCATCTCTATAAAATTTCCCACTAAAGACAGCTGAGGCTGATCATGCTAGAGGTGATCATTCAGGGTGAATGAATTTACTCAAGAGAAATTCAATGGAGGGGATTATTGAAGTGAGTTTTGTTGGAGACATTTACCATCATACACACTCTTTTGGTCAAATTGGCTTAGTTAAACCACTATCCTAAGTTTAATTGACATCAGTGGAGCATTAATTGCCATCATCCAGCCACACCCACACCTACCTACAGTCAAGGAGGCTAACTGGAGCACTCCAGGGGTGATCTGTGTGACATTAATGCACCTAATTGCTAACTAGTGGTTACAATTAGTTCAACCAGTCAGTTACAGTCAGTTAAGGTGCCTCCATTCATTAAATATATTATTTAATGATTATTTATTATTATTTAATGAACTGGAGTCAACAAGGCACCTCCACCAACTTATGATGGTCAGTTCAGCTTCAGTTAACCTCATTAGGGTTCATTGGAGTCATGGAGCACTAACACTTGATGATTGGATTGCTATGACATGTGTTTGATCTCCTTCAGTTGAGATTTAGTCATTTATTGCACTCTAACTTCAGTTAGGGTTTGGTGAGTCAATTAGGGTTTTGGTCAAGTGGTTAACTGAGTGAGATTGCATGGTTGAGAGTCAGTTAAGCTAGACTCACTCACTAAATTCGAATTGTATCCTTAGGTATTCGAATTCTTCATGGAGTTAAGCTATTTCTCAGCATTGGTATTGTAACCCTTTATTGTTTATTAAATATACAGAGAGGAAACCATTTCTGGTTCTGATTATTTCCAATTCATGAGTATTTGTTAGTAATTCTTTGATGATTTTGATTCCTAGTTCCTAGATCATGTGCAAGAATTAATATGGTATCAGAGCATGCGGCGGGACGAAGAACAATATTTGAAAAACAAGATTTTTGACAAATTTCTCCATAAAATTTGAGCAATAGCTCAAAAATCTAGCACTGCACCAGAAGCCAAGGCTTACCACTTAATACCCCAAGTAAAGAACTTGTTGATCAAGCTTGCTTGATTGACTATGCTGGATGTGATGAAAGCCTAAAATGTGCAGGTTGTCCGACCTTACGGTGCCCCTTTTGTTTTGATTTACAGGTTTTATCAGGTACAACTTCAAATAGACTCATCAATCCCTCTTCTCACCCCATTCACAAGCTATTTAGAATGGAAGTTCAAGATGATTGCATATCTGAAGAGACGAGGTCTCTATGAGATGTCTATTGGACTTGGAAAAGAGTCTTATGAGAATGAGAATGACTGGCTAAATGACAGTGATAGAGCTTTTGGATCAATAGGTCTGGCCCTTGATGATAGCTTGTACTACCTATATTGTTATACTGAATAACCAAAGGAAGTCTGGACAATATTGGATAGAACCTTTGGCAAGCACAATGAGGATCACAATACTACTTTGGAGATTACAGCTATCACCACAAGAGTTCTTCACTCAAAATACTTAGCTTCTACTCTATCTGATGAATTTGTTCAAGATGAAGATGAAGCAGAATCTTCTACACATTCAATTCAAATTGAAGAAAGTCTCCATGAACTGACTCCTTCTCCTGATGCTCCGGAAGTTCATGAGATCTCTAATATCTCATATTCTCATATTGATGAAATATAAGAAGACATTCAAATATCTGATATTGAAGAAAAATACTGATGCACTTCCATGCAAACATTCACCGGTGATTTTCCTTTGAATTCTGTGCAAAATTTACCAGTAATTGCTTCCGAAAGTGAAGAGAAATTTGATTTTTCTTCCTCTAATGTTGCTGCTGGTGTGCAAATATGTAAAAAATTGGATATTTTGGAAGAAATATCAGATTATAAGAGTGACACATTCACTCCCCATGATCTATATCTTCCATCAAATTCTTGCAGGATTGCATGCACCAAAATTCAAAATTTTGAAGAAGAATAAAACTATGCATCTATCGTCTCAGTTGACCATAATTTTGGATCTGATATGAAACTTATTGGATATGATATGATCTTATTTGGATCTGATATGATATTTATTTTTTCAAAATTTTAGGTTCATAAACCTTCAGTACTGCTTGTAGATGTTCTCATCAATGGTGTGAAGAAACAAGTACTGCAAGTCTCCTTCGAAAATGCTACTGGGGATTTGATTTGATTTCACAGTTTTGGATCTATTGTCAACTTATTTAGATCTGATTTACATTCTGATCTGACATTATTTGGTTCATATTTTAAAATCCAAGAGCTTTCAGCCATGCTTGTAGCTTCTCTTACCAATTCCGGTGTGAAAAATCAAGTACCGCAGTTCTTCTTCAATTTTGCTTATGGGAATTTGGTGTTAGTTTCCTCTTATGAGGTTACTGATATTTTATTTTGTGAATCATTAGATATTTATGAAGCTATAACATATTATGGAGCTCAAGCATTCACTCTCTAGAGTCCCAAGGATTCTCTACCTTTGATCACAAGCTCATCTCCTCACAGAACTAGTAAAGAGGAAGACATTCTGCATCCGCATGGACACTTGCTCCTAAAAATTGGGGATGATTTTACCACTCATGGTTTGATGTTTAGGGCTGCAACATATCATTTTATTGAGTGTTCCACACATGGTTCGAATCCTCAAGAACCTTTTCTCTCTCTTCAGATGATTTCAGTTGCTCTACATGGGTCCAGTTTTCACCGTGCAGCTGTTTATATTTCTGATTCAGTTGAGTGAATTGTTCTTCTTCCAAAGTGGAATATTCCTCTATACATATTCATTTAGTTTGGATTCAAAGGTTCACATGCACAGTCTCAGGATGCTGCTACATAGAAGAACCAATTCTTGATTTACTGCTTAGTTTGAGGGGGGGGTATTTTTCCCATGAGGTTTTCCCCATTTCCTTGGTTATATTAAGCAGTTAATTTATTGTACAGGGTGACCTATGGCCTTTGTTACCAGGGGCCTATCATTTTCATGCATCTATGTTTTCTAACTCTTCCTGAGTATAGCTTAAGGGGGGGTGTTGGAGACATTTACCATCATACACACTCTTTTGGTCAAATTGGCCTAGTTAAACCACTATCCTAAGTTTAATTGACATCAGTGGAGCATTAATTGCCATAATCCAGTCACACCCATGTCTACCTACAGTCAAGGAGGCTAACTAATCCTTCTCCTATAGTCAAGAAGGCTAACTGGAGCACTCCAGGGGTGATCTGTGTGACATTAATGCACCTAATTGCTAACTGGTGGTTACAATCAGTTCAACGATTCAGTTACAGTCAGTTAAGGTGCCTCCATTCATTAAATATATTATTTAATGATTATTTATTATTATTTAATGAAATGGAGTCAACAATGCGCTTCCACCAACTTCTGATGGTTAGTTCAGCTTCAGTTAACCTCATCGGGGTTCATTGGAGTCATGGAGCACTAGCACTTGATGATTGGATTGCTATGACATGTGTTTGATCTCCTTCAGTTGATATTCAGTCATTTATTGCACTCTGACTTCAGTTAGGGTTTGGTGAGTCAATTAGGGTTTTGGTCAAGTGGTTAACTGAGTGAGATTGCATGGTTGAGAGTCAATTAAGCTAGACTTAGTCACTGAATTCGAATTGTCTCCTTAGGTATTTGAATTATTCATGGAGTTAAGCCATTGCTCAGCATTGGTATTGTAACCCTTTATTGTTTATTAAATATACAGAGAGGAAACCATTTCTGGTTCCGATTATTTCCAATTCATGAGTATTTGTTAATAATTCTTTGATGATTTTGATTCCTAGTTCCTAGATCATGTGAAAGAATTAATAAGTTTGAGGGGTTAAATGCTGAGACTAAACTTGTTGTTGCTTCTAGGCTAAAGTTCATATTGCTATGAGAAGATTTTAATTACTGATGTAGTCGGACCAGCGAAGTGACAGAGGTCTTAAAGTTATATTCTCCATCTAGTTCTCTGCCAAGAAGACCAGGAACAAGATTGGGGGTCCTGAGGAAGCATTGTCTGAGCGCTCTCTAGGAGTTTGGTTGGGAGGAACAGCCTCCTTAATATGTTGTCATATTATCATTGACAGGTTCTATTTGTCCTTATGTTATTATATTTGTTTACTTTCTTCAGTAAAATGTTTATCAATTTCTAATTATAGACATGTTAGTATTTTAGGGTTTATGAAGAAAGGAGTAACTATGTAATGTTAGACTTGGTAAATTACAAATTATGTTAGGAATAGAAATGAATATGTAAAATGTGAAGCATATAGAATTAGAATTTCCAAACTGTATTTTTCCACGCATGACTCAGGCAGTACTCTAGTATAGCTGGGTGTTTAGGTGAATAAGATGATCCTTTTACATGAATGAAAATTGTAACTAGATTTACCTAGTTTGCTTATCATTGTTACTGTAAAGAAGTATTAAATATTGTTTGTATTTATTTACTTTAGTTAAACTAAAAGATAGGTATGTAAAAGAATAGTAATAATATTATTATAGAAATAATTATAATATTAGTTTTCTTATAAAATATAGAGATTACACTTTAACAATTAAACATAAGTAAAGTAAGTAGGCTAAGATTCTAAAAATCAGGTGAAAAGAATTTGTAGAAACAATTTTACAACATTGAATTCTAGACACTATGTGTCTCTGTATAGGACAGAAGGATTCTACTATAATCCTTTTAAAACCATAGAAGTTACTGAAAGATAAATATATTCTATTTTCAAGTATGCAGCATTAAAACCCTAATTCTTCATAACTAAGAATTAAAAACAAACTGTAAAAATCATTAAGGAAATTATTAAATAAACCGAGCTAGTATCGAACTATTATCTGTAAGTAATGCTATTATCGAACAGAGCTAAGAATTTACTAAGTACAATAAAGATATTATCGAACTGTATGGTTTATATAATAATTAACCCTTTAAAATCCAAAACGAGAATAAATATCACTCTTAAAAACACAATAATTTTCCCATAAACTGTGCATTGGAAATCATCATAAATATAGGGTAATAATGAAAAATATTACATATATAAATTATTGAAATCAGAAATTAAAATATTCCAATATGAATCAAACCATTTGCAAATACATAATCCATTATTAAGGAATGGTTTACATCCTTTAGAGTCAAAGGGTCGAGGCTGAGGCTTGCTAATAAAACTAAAATGCACAAAATCTATTTATGTTAAACAGTATCAACATATTTTTCTGATAGGAGAACAAAATCTTGTTCACATTTACAACCTTAATCATTTCACAGTCTTCCTTCACCCACTAAAACCTACTGTAAAAACTGAGGTAAACTAGACAGAGATCGCCAAGCCTCTCTGAGTTCAGAGCTGGGCTCTTTTAAAAAAAAATGAAAGCATTTACATTGTTCAGGCTGTCAGGCTAAAAACATCTTTTAAAATACATTTTACATCATAGATTCCAGATCCTTCTTCACCCTGCATGAAGTACCCATAAGGGTTTCTAAAAACTTTGACAAGCAATAAACAATCTTGAAAACAAAACTAACAAAGAATTGAGGCCATGCAATTTAACAACAGGAACCACTTCCAACAACCATAACCTCATGCAGGAGGAACCCTCGATGGAACTGGGGCCTACCCATTTGGAATCCCATGGAAGGATTGAAGTATGAGCCCATTCCCACCTACAGTATTGGAGCCGGTAGCAGGAACCTACAAGTTCCAAACCAAAACTTGTTTTAAATACTTGTTTGCATAAAATGATAAAAAAACTCGTAAGTATAATCAAATGAAAAAAGAAAATCGAGATAGGGTAAGTATTACTTGTTAACTTGGATTCGAAACTAAGAAGAGATGGCCACACCACGTCACGTTGGCACCGAATTGAAAATAAAGAAACCTTGAAGTCACCTCTACAAAGGAGAGAGCAAGAAAACCAACTCAAGTTTATAATGTAGAAGCTATGTGTGAGCAGTTATAGGATTGAGACAAGTACAATCTTCGGGCCACAATGAAAAACCAACAACCACACTCGCGATGTAATTTTCAACATGCAGGGGAACCCAAACCATAAAAAACTTTACCCAGCAGTCACAATATAGCATTTGGAGGTGAAATACCCAATGCTAAAGGTGGTTATAGCCCTCTCATGGCCACGAGCCCACAACTCAACCAGCAAGAAGGAGAAACCTAGGTGTGAAATGCAAAGGAGTAGGGTTTGAAAGGTTGTATGTCAACCAATGAATGGATGTAATCCTATCCATGTGCCCTTCCAAAAATTTCAACAAGTGTGGGTCAAAACCTTAAGTCAATGCTGCACAAAACATTTTACAATATATGATTTCAAATAACCTTATGACCTATTATTTCTAATGATAAGGAACATGCCGATGATACATATTATGCCTTGGAAATTAACAAACTATATATTTAAACTATTTAATATTTTCTTTCCATCATTCGATTTTATCATAGTAGTTGTTTGGTAGGTAATTCTACCCTAGGTTATAACTTAATACAATTGTTATAACTTAAAATACTATTGTTATAACATAAATACTATAGTACTATGGTTACAACTTGGATACTATTTTATCCCAAAAGATGTTCATGCTTGCAAACAAGTCGAATATGTATGGTGTAGTTTTAGAACTAGTAAAAGGAAGTATGGAATGGTTATAACATAGCTTATGACTATAGTAAAAAAGAAAAGCCTTAAACTTCTCAAAACAAAACCTTTATGTTGTTTATTGAGTGAGTCTTCAAGAAACTAAATACTAACAATAATGGATAATTTCTCATAAAGTGTCACGTATCCATGTCAACATATTTATTTTGTTGTTCTTTTTATTTTCTAGCTACCTATGAACAATATCTTAATCATAAACACAATGGTAATATATAAACTAAAACACATAGTCAACCCATCACTTCGAAATGTCATGATTCAATTGTTATTCAAGTCTATCTCAAGATTAATATTGGTATATGTTTTGATAAGTTTGAAAAGGACCTTACTCAAATAATTCCAATTCTAGCTTTTACTCCACATAATTCGACCGTCTACTATGTCAGAATCTTTCAAATAAAAATTAGTCCATCTAATATATCGTAAAAAAATTCCTCACAATATTAGATCCTCTAACATATCATACAATCCAATAGACAACCTCCTTTGTAGTTAGAACAAACATGTGAAACTTTCCCCACTATTTACACCATCATTCTCAGTAGAAGGAAACATATAAATCCAAAATGATCGAAGATATCTTTTATGCATTAACATTTCTCTAACAATCTTTTGGTTATAATTCTCCAATCAAGTGTTACCTTGTAACTATGGCACAATACATCCCCATTTATGCCACAATTGTTGATCTTAATAAAAAATCATATACTTTGTGATCTATAATGCATTCTAACTAAACATAGTAAGTTTGGTCCCACTAGATAACCAGTTATGTGCAATTCCTAACCATCATCTTGAATACATACTTAAGTTCCACATATCCACATATAATTGACTGGTGACTGACATAAGGGGGACCCTTAAGTATCTGCAAGGTGTTGAACTCAGTTTCCATTACAATTTTTAACACAATAATTTATTCTTCATAATGACTGAAATATAACTCTTTGACATTATAGAATGAATATCACATAACAGTTTATCTAACAACACTTATTTGACCAGGTTCATTGTAACATTATTACATCAACTTCCTCAGAACAAAAGTATTCAGCCCGTATTTAAATGCCATATTAGACATTATGATCAGTTGTTCAATTCAACATGTACCAATAAGAAGGTGAGCATTCTTTGAAAAACATTTCAGATTGGCAAAGTACTTACATGAGAATCTTCTCTAAAAATGGACACATAAATCACAAGAGTAAGAGGGAGACAATGATATATGTGGTTCACCCCAACTAGGGCTACATCCACGAAGAGTTGCTAATATTTTATTATTTTAGCCAAATTGGGAGGTTACAAGTATGCATTACTTCCAACTGCAATTTTTCTTTACTTTCTCAAGGATAAAATAGAAGAGAGGTCCCATGCTCCCTATTTCTCAAAATATATATCGGTTCAACAAAAATACAAGCTAAGAGATTCACTCTGGCCATGGCCGCACATAAATAAACAAGGCAAATTATGTTTTAAGCAAAATATTCTTGATCCAGATCCGAATCTCCTGTTACTTCAGCTTACCAAGAATATTTCAAACCTAGATAAAATGCATATAGGCAAGGTATGCACTTGAGAATATAGGACTTGGATCCCCGAAATCGCCTCCTACTAAATTCGGGTTTATAAGTGATTTCAATGATTACTGTGCCTAGTTCATAACTAGGTGTGTAGATCACATATGTGTCAGTATACTTCAAGCACATAGATCTAAAATTTCTACACTCATCTCCTACTATTTCTCAGGCTACATGCCCATGCAAAGGTATGAATTTTACCTATGTAAATAACTATAACACATCTCAGAAAACTGATATCATGGTTAAGGAACTCGAACCCATGACCTTCTGGCCACAAACATTGATGATATGAAATGAAACGATGCTAACATGACCGAGGAAAAATAACTCAAGCCACAAATGCCACAAATCATAATAAAATCCAAAATACATTCGATGAACATCCAATAATGGTGTAATTGCATATTCAAACTAGGGGAAAATATGCTGAAAGGGAAAACCATGGCACCGAACAACTTGATGGGGGTCATGAACCAACCGATCCCTAACAAAACAAAGGAATAGACAACTGGGCAATATATGACAGGGATTCAGATCCAAAATTGATCCACCATAAAAGGCAGATCGCCGGCTATTAAGAAAATGAAGGTACTTTAGATCCGAGGAAATGTAGGAATATTTAGTTCTGGAGAGAGAGCACAGTCTCGGTTCTAGAGGAAGTGCAGGCACCATCCTCACATCTGAAAGAGACAAGGGTCGCTTATGCACTCCAAATTCTTTAGATCGGGCTCCAAACACCACACAAAAATTTTAAACAGTAGTCGCAGAAGTTCAACTCTGAGACAGATTGATTTAAATCCCTTCGATAGGTAATAGTTAAGATCTCACACATATGATATCTGATTTAAAATAAAACTAGTAGTTGTAAAAATGCAGACAAGGACATACATCCATACGATCTTACTTAGTTTTATAAAAAATAAAACACTGCTCGCCAAAATGCATACCAGAATGGATCTATAACCCCTCACTTCGACGGATGCCATCTTGGGTAGAGAGAAACACCAACCAAAAATGAAAATGTTTCCCTTCGAAAAGAACTCTTTCTCCAACACCCTAACTAGATCTTCTTCCAAGAAACCCCCGAGTTCCCATTTCCTAACGCATACCTTACTTTTTTTTAACTATCGTAGGCTAGAGCCTCCCACCTTAATCGGAGCCAAAATCAAAGGAACTACCTCCCATGTGGCACCCATGCCTGAAGAAGCTCCTCAATCAGAATCTATGGATGTCCCGTGTATTCTGATTTTATTTATTTCCTTTTGTGAAAAATCCAGATATTAAATCTCCAAGTTAAATTTCCATAAGTGATGGCTGTTTTTTCGGATGAGATAACTAGTTTGGTATCACACCTCATCTTCTTTGTTGGGAAATTTCTTATAAATTTTACTATCATTTCTACTAAAGGGAATGTGCCATAATTTACTAGACCTACTATTCCTACCAAGTAGGAAATCTCTTCATCACCCATTTTGTAGATAGACACATATCTATATATATTTATATGGATAACTCCATCATAATAGATAGGTATAATTTATCTCACCGATATATTCTTCTTCTTCTTAATTTTTTTATGGAGGCTATAACATATAGTCTCTTAACCATTAATTCTTTGGATTGTTTTCTCTTTGGTTCTTTCTATAACCCCTCGACCCTCTTGTTAAGGTTACTAGGTTGAAGGCTCTTAGATCATGCCCTAAATACATTTTAAAATACTTGGCTATTGTATTTTAATTGGGGCTAAATATGGTGACACGAGAATCGTGTAGGATGCCCTAGTTAAGACGATGCTAGGGCTACGCTTATCGAACTCATGAAGGCTCCCTGACCATTCTTCTTTTTCTTTTTATTATTATTTTTTTTAGTGTTTTTCCCTCGTGGGTTTAGTTTCCAGTGGTCAACTCTTAGTCTCCTAGGAAATTTAGATAGTATTAATTTCAAAGTCTTACTAGTGGGGCCTTGGCCTTGAGCTCCTCACAAGAAGACGAGTACAATACACATTCAAAATTATGAAATACTGAGGGTGCACAAGAGGGATATTACATAAAGAGTCTAATAACTCATTGTTAATTTTATAATTGAAAAACATAGGAACTTGTTCATGCTTTAAGATAAGGACACCTTGAGTATTGAAGTGAGAATAGTTGCAAGATCACTAAGCAGTTGAAGTAAACTTAAACCAAAAACATTGAGCTCTATGCTCTCTATGGGAATTTACAAATAACCAGTACCGTAAACACAAGAAAACTAAGTATGTAGTATAGACTTTCGGAAGATAATCATCATACAACTGAAGGAACTTTTGTAAGTACTTGATCTTGTAATTTAAGCCATTGTTTATATTTTTTATGGAAATTCAATATGGCGTGAGTTATAAATACATTCATAGATTCATAACAATGAAAAAGAATTTGCATTACCTCCTTGAAGGCATCTTAACATGATAGGAAAGTAATTTTCTTGACGTAATTTAAAATAACACCTACAGGATCTTACGATTACCTGCTAAACCTGTAATAACCAGCAATCCATATGAGTTAGTAGAATGCTAAGTAAGCCTCGATCTCAAACAAGAATTCTTACCTACTTGACAAAAGTAAATCATCAGTAGATCTAGCATCAACTAAATGTAAGTCCTTTTTTAACTCTGCTTAAATTAAAGTTGTAAAGTCATTAATAGTACTAACACAGGTGTTTAATATTACATCCTTTACTTTACAGATTCTTTTAATGAAAAAAACCCATGATCTCCTATAAACTGTTTCATTTTCCGCTAAATGTTAGCAGTTACTTAGCTGCGACTTGGACATTTTATGTCATTTAAAATTTTTTAATTTTTACAGAATTTTGCATTATTACACCCCCCTGCCTAAACCTGTAACCCTTCCCCCCTATTTTGCTATCTCTAATCACTTAGTGTTCCCCCAAATCCCTAGCACCTCCCTTCCTCTCGCTAACACACACATCCCCGTAACACCTCTCTCTCACTCCTAACACCTAACACCTATCTCTCTCGACTATATCTCACTTCCCATGTCATCTAACTACACTTTTCCCCCACCCCCTATATATTCCCCAACCCTCTTTCTTTCTCAAACACCCACATTACACATCAACAGGTCACTACCTACCATTAAAACCCCCCTCTCTTCCCCCCAATTATTACTAATACCCCCTCCTCCTCTACCTACCTATAACTCCCCTCCTCCTCCTCCTCTCTCTCCCACCCTCTTCTACATTACTAATATATTCTTCACTCTCTCTCACTTCCCAACACCTAACACTAAAAAACCCACTCCCCAAACCCTAATACCCACACACAAGAAAACATCTATAGGTCTCCCCTACCTCTATCCCCTCTCCTCCTCCTACCTATAACCCCCCTCTTCTTCCTCCTAACTCTAACACCACCCAATATCTTAAATCCCCTAACAACTCATTTCTCCCTCTCTCTCTTTATCTCTCTCCCCCATGTCTCCCCATACCACTAACACCCCCCTCCTCTGTAACGTACCCGAAAGTGGTACGATATTTTTCCTCTCGAACTATCTTTTTAAATATATGATACCACTACTCTTATGATAATTGGGTGGTGAAAGTAAAGCACATTGAAATGAAATCAGCCTTTCCATTGAATATAATAATATCAGTCATTCCATTTATTCCTTAGATCCATATTTTTGTAATAATTATCAAAAGAGCCTTTCAGTAATAACTTTATCCTTTCTCCTTCTTTAGACTATCTATCATCATACAAAGATTAACAAACAATATTCCTTAAACAATCCTCCTTATATTCAATTCATTCAAAAGAAGACTTTGTCACCATGAGAACATAAAAATAATATACAAATAAGATAACCTAATCAAGGACACACAAAATGTAACATCCCCAAATGAACTCAGACATAATCCTAGAAGGAATGTGAGTAACTCTTTACTTTTATCAAGGAGATTTAGTTATACCCAATTAAGTCAATTCTGTTTGTTAACCATAAGCATTTTGAAGGAAAATTAATATAACATACATTTTCTTATTTCTTTGTCTTCTTCGGTGTGATCCTGGGCTAGTAAGCATGCTACATAATAAACACCCTTGACCATCTTAAATCATAAAGAGTTCTCATCAACATTCCCGAAGGTTATTCTATCACAGTAAAGTGCCATTTTCTTTGTATTCAAGATATATATATAATTTTATGTTTATTCATTTTTACCTAAGTTATAAGGTGTTCTTGTCCTTGCAGGACTGTTCCATTATTTAGGTACATACTTCAATGATTTCACACACAAAGCAGATTAGGAGGTTCTTCGTAAACAGAACTAGACAATGAGTAAGAACAACATGGGTATGACCGATACAATATTTTGGCCACATAATTGTTCTTGGAGTAGAATCACAAAAGCAACATGTTCTTAATTTAAGATGAATACAATCCATAGTCGCAACTTTACACAATCCATAAAGAAAAACCTTTATAGCATCTTCCATCCTTGTAGATACCAGTAATAGGAAAGGAATACGAACTGCTGATGCAGATGCTAATCAAAGCAACAGGTGGCTGCTAATTACAACAAATAGGGTTAGGTAGTTACAATTCGATGAAACAAATGAACATCTATCCTTTGCATACTCGGGTGTGTATATGCTGTATGGTAACCACCATACTCTCATCTTATGCATAGACTATTTCTATTTTCCCTTGCTAACATATTACCTGCATTCACAACTTGAATTTAAATGAGTAAGCTCAAAAAAATCATAATGTAATAATCAAAATATCTAAAATGGAACATATCAACCACAAATCATGTCATAAATAATGCAACGAATAACTTTCTAACTATTAGCACTTAAAAAATTTCTTACTACATTTAAAGCATTGATTCGACTGAAAGCCCAACTTCGAATTTCCTCCCAACCAACTGAATCTATCTGGCATGCGTTATTGTGCCTAGAGTCACCCCCGAGCTTGGGCGATGAACCCACTAAGGTAAGGAATAAGGTTAGAACCCTTATGGGGTTCCCTAAACATGCTCGACCACCCAGTAAAAGACATATAGCTAAAATTTTTCTTAACCAACATATAAGAGGATGGTGTATATGCAATAATGCTAGCATTTATAACTCCCATAGGTCAATGTAAGAACAAAATTTATACCGAATTCAAATATGTTCATGTAATCATTAGGGTGTATCAAAATTTGCATCTTCATTACAGATTTTACATATAGATATATCGCTGCATTAAAATGAAGGGTTATTTTTAATATATTAGAAGGATGGCTACTTTGGTAGAACCCATCAATCTACACACCTATAAGGTTTGATTGGTTCGATGGCCCTATGAACCAAAATTTGCATTTTGGAGAAAAAGGGATAAAGATAATGAGAAGATAAAACATTTTAAATCACAAGATTCTTTGCACGATTGGTCCCATAGTTGGTATGCAATCACTGTACAGCGAAGGTGATTGAAACTAATCCGACAGTCTGTTAAAGTAGATGGTTTCAACCCAACCCATTATCCGAAATGGCATCACAGCTTCTCCAATTGTATGGAAAAAATCACATGTATAAGAAAAACGATGAACTGTTGTGATTAGACCTTGGTGTCTCCTAAAGGGCTCCTGTAGCTTAAGACTCCACTAACTTACTGACTGCTGAGAATAGTGGTGGTCCATGACATGTTAAAAGTTCTCTGCTGTGATGCAGAGCCCATAAAAAATAAAGTGTAGATGGCAAGGGTCACTCTGCCTGGTTTTGGTACAAGTATGCTACGATACAACACACAGGGGTAAAATTACATAACAGGACATTCCATCTAGCACCTATTCGACCCAGGTCATTACCCTGGGCTCACATCAATACAGATAGGGGTTAGCAATTTCACCTTAGGAAAACACAATCCATGTGCAGAGGGTAATATGCAGATTGGGTCTTCAGCAAACAACTTGCAGGGGTATAAAGACCCAGACATTTACCAATCCTTATAATGTGAAATATCACAACAAGAATCACTGGCATCCATGTTGATTCAAATCTAGAATCAATCTATAATTCTGAATGAAGGACAACACTGATATTTAACTTAGTTTACCTACAATCAAAAGCAACATCCTAGGTCGCCAGGAAGCATCCCATATGCTCCCAGGTATCTCATCAAAATGGATCTTGATTATAAAAGAAAATACAAGTTGCAAGATTGAAGGTATTTTTGGTTTGCAACATAAATTAAAGCAGAGATCGCTGACTTGTTCAATATCAATCACACAACACCTTAACAACTACAATAAAACAAAACCCTTCATTTCCCAAAATAATGAGGCATTCAAACAAAAACAGGACATACAAATCTGCAGAAGGAATATGTAAGATAAAATGGTTACCACTGACCATTCTTGCAGAGCGATAGCTAGCAGATTGCCCTCTCCAGAATTTGATTTGGATCCTTTATCCCATGTTCCCTTTGTATGTTTTCCAACTTCCAAGTGCCTTTGTCCATTCTTTTTCATTTTCACTTCGTTAAATAATTCGTAGAGCTCTAGTTCTCTTTTCTCCAATCGCATGTGGGATAAAACGATATAGCCTCTTATTCTTTTTAGTATTTTATAACAAATTCATAATTCGACAACAATGGTTTTATCCTATAATTCCTTCCCTTTTATTTTTAACTAACACATTCCTCTTAAATATATT
>LPNX010506443.1:294633-320489 GCA_001517045.1 Pseudotsuga menziesii | reverse complement strand
TCGCACACACACACACACACACAAATCCCTATGTCTCCCCTTACCACTAAAACCCCCCTCCCCTCTCTCACTCCCCATCCAATCCAACTACCTCTAACCACCACCCCGCTATCTGTTCCCCAACCCCCCTTCCCTCTATTAGATTGTTATCATTTAAGTTATATGATCTTAGGATATTATCTAAGATAATAACAAGCACAACAATCAATCACAATAGACAATGAGCACAAAGATTTCCCTCGGGGAAACCATAAAGGATAAAACCATGTAACTTCCTTAGAGATAGAATGAGCACCAAAAGTAAAACCTAAAGATACAAAGATGATCTCCTGACATTAGTTGTCTCTCTGTCTCGTGTCCCAACTTCTTCTCTCTCTTAGTTATTCTCTACAACTGAGTGTGAGTGACTATAATAAATAGAGAGGATCACTCCCTATTTATATTCTTTCAGTCACTTAATATTTGACTCTTTTATGAAGGCTCTAGTAATCCTAACTTAGTTATGTAGTCTCAATTAACCACAACTAGGGTACTAATGACCCGACTTACAACAGAGGGGGATTCCTCATGACTTTTAGTAATTATCTCGATAGGAACATCGAGGTACAAAGGAATACAATTTATTCTCATGATAGGAGTACTGGGGACCAATTAAATACAATATATACAAGATAATACATTATGAAGTTACAAATACAGCAACAATCCCTCTTAACTAGGAAGGTATTCTCTTAACACAATTCATCAGCACAAGTCTTCTTCTCTAGATCATCATCAAATCTGATCATCACTGGATCATCATCAAAGCTGGATCACCATCAAATTTGGATCATCACTAGATCATCATCAAAGATGTATCATCACTGGATCATCATCAAAGCCGGACCATCACTGGGTTATCATGAAAGCTGGATCATCACTGGATCATCATCATCATTTCTTCCTCTATCTCAATCAAATGGTTCTATCTCTCAATTCTACTCATCATAGGGAGTTCTACATATCCAACCCTTTTTCATGTTGGTTGTACACCTAGCCTCCAGGTAGGTCTTCATATTATTCAAAACTTATATATGAACTAGTCAGAAAGGCCCACCCAACACTTACATCTGACCATGGGACAAACACATTCACCATCATGTCAGAAAGGCACACCCAACACTCACATATGACCTCATCATGTCAGAAATACCCAACACTCACATCTGACCTCATCATGTCAGAAAGGCTCTTCCAGCACTCACATCTGACCACATCGTGTCAGAAAGGCCTAGCACTCACATCCAACCTCATCACGTTAGAAAGGCTCATTCAGCACTCACATCTGGTCTCGTCATGTCAGAAAGGCCCAGCACTCACATCTAACCTTATCATGTCAGAAAGTCTCATCCAACACTCACATCTAACCTCATCATGTTAGAAAGGCTCAACACTCACATCTGACCAAGTTAGAAAGGCTCTACACTTACATTTGACCGAGTTAGAAAGGCTCTGCACTTACATCTAACCACAGGAGGCCCAACCTACTACCATGTCATAATGGCTCTTCACTTACATATGAGCATGGGAGGCCTAGCCTACCATCATGTTAGAACGGATCTGTACTTACATCTGACCATGGGAGGCCCAACCTACCACCATGTCAGAATGGATCTGCACTTACATCTGACCATGGGAGGCCTAGCCTACCACCATGTCAAAAAGGCACAACACTTATATTTGACAATAGGAGGAACACATCCTTCCACCATATCAGAAAGGACTAGCACTTATATCTTACCATGGGAGGAACAGATCCTGGAACCATGTCAGAAAGGTTCAATGCTTACATTTGACCATGGGACACTTGGCCTGGCACCATGTCGGAATGGCTCATGGATTCATCACTTCCCATTCGAGGGAACCTTGATCTAGAGAACACCAAGCTTCTCCTTGAAGTACTCAAACTTCACTCTAGCCATTTCTAGCATAGAATCTTATGAGCGCTTATTACGTCCAAGGATAACCTGCAATCTTCCCCAAGACCAATTACATCTAAGGATAACCTACAGGACTATTTACGTCTAAGCAACCTATGAGCTTTGCCAGGATTTTATGCTCAGAAAACCTATCTCATTGGCTATTCTAGAACTCCCTCTTTTGGGAGATATTGATATGGATCACATACTGGAGCTTCACTGCTCCTCTATGCATCATACAAAAATGCAAGTCAGATAAATCAAATCAAATAGTAGTTTTCAAAATAAACATAATACCTCCCAGATAGCCAAGAAAGTGGCAACATATTTTTCCTCGGCTGTTCTTAGCACCATGCAGGAATCCTTCCTGCTAAACTAAGAAATCACAACTTATTTCATACTAAAGCAGCACCCCAAAGTGCTCTTGCTATCAATGGAATTGTTTGCCCAACTCAAACATACATAACCCTCCAGTTTAATCTACTGATTCTCCTCATAGTTGAGCCCATACTCAAATGTACCCTTCGAGTACCTCACTGCATGCTTTTCAACCACCAGGTGAACATGTCTCAATATGTTCACAACAAAGAAAATATCTGGTCTCGTATTCGTCAGGTACATCAATGACCCAATCATCTAATGATACATCGTAGCATCAACCGACTCTAGTGAAGCATCACTCAATAGCTTTAGGTTCAATGCCATAGGTGTGGTCATGGCCATGCATTCCATCATGCTAAACCTCTTCAAGATCTCTACTTCATACTTCTCTTGAACCGACACTACAACAAAAACTGGATTTAGCGCCGGATTTTAGTGTAATTTTTTCCCAATTATGGTGAACAATCCGGCGCTAAACCTGGCGCTATTGTACATTTTCGTAAAACACCTTCTATTGCATCTTTTTTTCCGTCCTTTTTAACATCCATTTTTGCATCCATTTTTGCGCCCAATTTTTTGTATCTAATGTTATGCCTTTATTTGCGCCCAATTTTTCAACTTCTATTGCATTTTTTTTGCGTCCTTTGTTATATACTTGTTTGCACCCAATTTCACGTTCATTTTTGCATCCAATGTTGCATCTTATTTTTCTCCTAGTTTTTCATCGAGTCTTGCACCCAATTTTGCACCATGTTTTACATAAAATTATGTGTCCAATTCTGCATCTAGGTTTGCATCCAATTTTAGGCCCAATATTGCGTCTAGTTTTGCATCCAAATTTGCTTATAATGTTGCATCCCCATTTGCATCTAATTTTGTGTTGTTTTACGTATTTTTTTGTATCCATGTTTGTGCCAACTGTTCCATCTCATTTTACGTCATATTTTGCATCTAGGTTTGCACCTAGTGTTGCATCCCGGTTGATGTCTTTTTTTGCATCTATGTTTGAGCCCAATTTTGCACCCAGTGTTGCGTCTAGTGTTGTGCCTAGTTGTGCACCCATGTTTGTATCTAATATTGCATCTAGTTGTGTGTCCAATGTTGCATCCCATCTTGCATTCAATATTACGTCTAGTTTTACATCCAATGTTTTCTCCCGTCTTGCATCTAAAATTCTGTCTCGTTTTAAGCTTTTGTTTGCGCCAAATGTTGCTTCTAGTTTTGCAGCTGGTGTTATGCCCAGTTTTGTGTCCTTCGATAGACCATATTTTATGCTCAATTTAATGTCCAATTTTACATTAGTTAGGAATCCACTTTTTTATCTATTGTTGCGTCTAGTTTTGGACCTATTATTACATCTAGTTTTGAGTCATTAATTGTGTCTAGTGTTGAGTCTCTTTTTGCATCCAATTTTGTGTTTAGTGTGACATCCATTTTTGTGTCCACATTTGCGTCTGACATAAGGTCGGATTTTGCATCCACTTTTGTGTTTGGTGTGACGTCCACTTTTACATCATGTTTTGCATTTAGTATTGCGTCTAATATTGCATCCATCTTGCACTACTACATTTTTTACCTTTAGAAATACATTGCAATATCATTAGGGCATGGAGGAATTGAACCACCAATCTCCTGCTTGTAAAGCAGGTGCTCTTCCATTGAGCTAGCACCCTTTAAGAATCAAGAAGAGGAGCAATATTAACAAATAGATTTCATCATTTGTAATTCTAATAAAAAACAATAAGATCCAAATACAAACATGCTTAAAATCCAATTTATTTTTCCAAACACACTAATAAGCAAAAAAATCTACCGTGCTCAAGCAACAAAATATCCTAAACAATTACGCAATCTATTAAAGTGGTCCACAAAAGGGTCTTAGAGAACAACATAATGTATCGATTCATACGTGATAACCTAAACTTGATATGGGCAAAGAATAAGGGATGTGTTTAAGAAATAGTTGTAGAATACAATTGAGGATGTGTGTTTTGCTACATAAATGTTGTTATTCATTGATGGTGTGATTTTGTTCAGCAGGGATGTTAAGAGAAGAACTCATGAATGGTTACTAAAAGAATGCCACTACTATGTGCATCATACATGATATAATGAATATTTTAACAATGAACACCAACAAAGACAATTTATATTAGCAACAAAATTATTAGCCAAGGGAACATGCTATTGTGCACATGTGACTACAATATGATATGCAAGTACATGAAGGTATTTGTGCGCATAAATAGAGATATATTCATACACATTCAAATATATATCCATATTCCATGAAAGAAAAATAATAGAACAAAGCATATAGAAAAATTAAATATGAGTGTAATATTAATGGGATAAGATATTCAATGTCAGAGACCATGATATATCAGCTATATTTCAAGTTGGTGAGAAAGAAATTTAAACAACCACATTGTTCCCAAAAAAATCCAACTATTCACAAAAATAAAACTAGCCATTCACTTCAAACCTTCAAACTTGTACATTTAAAGTTTGACTAAGAATGTTAAGTGTCATTGACCTTGATTTTTTAGCTTGTTCACTTTTTATGCCCAATATTGAATAAAAATAAAAATCACAATTACATAATTCAATTGGGATTACGTATTTTTGTAGAACTGTCTTATGAGAAGTTACAATAGGGAAAGGCCACAGGAAATTCTTGCATAGCCCCTGTTTCCTGCCCAGAAATATTTTGGAAATCACAACAGGTATGCAACACCCATGAAATGTTTGCAGGGCATTCCTATTTCTGGAAACATTTCCACGAGATTTCTAAGACACTTCCTATCCAAAAGACCATAAATGGCATGTTTCCTTTGTTCCAAAGGATAAAATCTTAAAGGTCCTCAAAGGGAGTGAAATCCAGGAATTTCTTGTTTGTGCATAGAAAGCCCCTAAATAGGCAACAAACCCAAAAAATCTAAAATTTTGAAATGAAAGCACAAAATTTTTTAGAGTTTGAATTATTTTTTATATTAATTATTTTTTAAATTATTTAAATATGCCATTTTCACACTTCCTGAACATTTTGAAAAGTGTCATTTCCATATCAAAACTATTTTGCAGTTTCAGGTGACTTGGAATTGGCATTAGGTCCTAGGGTGAGAGGCACCTTATTATGTTTTAAGTATATCCTCGTTTGGATGTTACCCATGGCCACCCATCCCCACACATTATCTCTATATGACATGCCAATGTTAAATAGTTACCATAACAAAATCATCCATTTATTGTGGATGAGTAGGTTACCCATATTATAATGTATAAGTAGATGGGTATATGGTAATTGTACATACACACATACATATATAAATGAATACATGAATAAATCCACAGCAAAATTGCTACCATAGTTAATTACCAGTTCTTGCAAAATTTTGAGCTTGATCTCATTAGAAGTGATCAGATGATATAGATTTACTTACATCAATTTCACTTGACACTTTAGAGTTTTATCACCAAAAAGTGATACAAAAAAAACCATGTTTTTAGAATTAATTTTATCAAAACCATGCTTCTTGACTGGTGTACCTATTGACTTTCCAAATCTTTCATCCTAAGTAACAGACATTTCACAAAGTAATTTCTGCTCATAAACAGGTGTGCTTGAGCTCACTACAAGTGATCAACTCTAGATGATACTGCCAAAATTGAGACTTGGTTTTTTCTATAATATTATAATCATTACAATTTGATACAAAGAAAAAGTTACAAAATCATGTTTCTAGAATTAGTTTTATTAAAACTATGCCTCTCACATGGTAACATTAATGGATTTTCACTTTCCACTCTTGAAATAGCATCAACTTGAGTTCATAACTGATCTATTTTATATGATAAAAATCGATTTTACCACCATGTTTATTTCAATTAGACTTAGTATTTTACTCTTCATTCATCGCAGTTTGACACAATAATAATTCATGTTTTTAGAATTACTTTCAGTGATAACATGTCTTTCAGAACAAATCATGTTACTAGTATTACTTTTAGTAATGTCGCGTCTTTCGCATGTATGCCTATTGACTTTCCACTTTCCAAATTTTTTGACACATCAAAAATACTATGAGCTAAAACAAGACTTGCTAAAACAGCACTCGCCTCCAAATATTGAGCAGCTTCTGATGCCAAACCAATAGTTGTTGCAGCCAAACCTATTAAACCACCCTAGAAAAGCCAAACTTGCAATTATATTACTATTTAGAAGGACATTTCTATATTTTAATATTGTAGAACAGACAACATTGTCCACTGGGAAATTTTATTTTTCAAAATATGAAGGCCTTCACTACAACAAACATTATTCTGCCACAATCTCAAAACCAAAATTTGCACCCCCTAGAAATTTATTACTAGAAAGAGTTTTGCTTTGACCGTTTTCCATGTTCAAATGTGTGTCAATAGAAATGCAGAACATTAGTAAGAAAACAATATCAACTTGTTATAATATTTAGATGGATATTCAAGGTAATGACAGCTCTGTATCACATACTTTTTGATGGTTTGCTTGAGGGGAGGAAGCAAATTCATTTGTTAGCACATTGATTATTGTTGATATCTTTTCATGGTCACCAGCAGCAGTCAATGTTCTGACAACTCCTTCGAGCTATACCACAAGAGAACAAATAATCAAATAAATATTTAATCTGATCCAACATATTTAATCTAATCCATATCCCATGATTATTATGATATTTAAAAAAAACTGTTGCAAAAATAGGTCCAGGGAAAATAACTGATGTACTTCTCATTGCCAATAAGCATTTTGGGAAGTATTACATGGCTTCTCGGGCATACTCCAGTTCATCTTCTGGTCCATTCAATAACAGCACAACCACTACTATTTTAGAATACAAAGGCAACCCATACTTCTTTGCCCCTAGTGTTTCCCAACCTCCCATTCTACAATGACACCCACAGTGCCAATACATTTACAAGCATCCTTTGAATCGTGGCTTCACTAGACCGCCCAATTGAAGTCCCTAAGAGATTAGATGAGAAACTGTTATTCAACATAGACCTAGGGCTTCTTCCTTGTCTTGGCCAGACTTGTGAAGGCCCTAATGAACCCGATTTGCTGCAAGTATTAACAATATATCCTTTGTATCCCCCATTGTTTCCATTCTAAAGATTATTACTTCGGCATCAAAGATTTTTTCTCTACTGGTTTTCCATCTAAACCACCCATTCAATTCAACTACACTAGACATAATATACCCACAAATTTTCTGGCTCCTATGCAGGGCACAAGAGTGAATAATAAATAAATAAATAAATATTCACACACAGAGTCATGATAACATACTGGTTATTGTAATTAGGACACCTTTGCAGACAATACCAATGGCGAGTGATCATGGGTAGTAGCTTAAGTGAGACAAGTAGATAAGAAACTTATTCTCTTTTGTATGATAGTAGCATGGAATACTTCTATCTCTAATTTGGCCAATGTTTTCAAATCTTTCTAATGGAGAGTGCAACGTCCTCATAAATAAACAATCCAAGGATACCAGCGCTAAGCCAAAGGCTTGCTAGAATGATTTGCCATAATCTCTCTTACAACCTTACCATAATTATTGTGTAGTTCTTCCCAATGAACTACCAGATTCCCCAATGATTATGGGCATGTCTTGCCAAGATCGATGACTTGAGAATCTGGAATATGGGTAATTAATCCTAATGACACTTGCTCTGTATTAAAAAGAACATCAGATACCATTATTTCCTTCTAAATACTATCTCTAACGAAATGGTACTACACTTCGATGTTCTTGGATCAATCATGAAAACTGGATTCTTAGGTAGCTTGATGCAACTTTGAATAGCATTGTTAACTAGAATGGACTCTCCACACCCAACGACCATATCATTCATAAAAAAAAGAATACATATGGTATAAGCAGAAATGAGTCCTATTTCAGAAACTTGACAAACTGAGTTTTACATCAACAATTGCACATATACAAATAGAAATTAAAAGAGATCCTGAGTTATATATTTCCACCCTCTGCATTTATCATACAGTTCAAACAGAGCTCCAACCCCGAGTTCTAATAATAAATATGTCTTAGATATGTACACCTTATTCTGAATAAGATACCCATAGTGGTAAATAAAAAAAAGGAAAACCAAGATGCATACCTGGAAAAAATGCAAATCGTGTTCACCCATTCATCACCCACATGTAAACATATAATCCAGGCTTGAATTAGTTATTATCTTAAAAAATTTAATTATATATGTATGTATATCCCATCGAGAAGAATTTCCATTCATCAACAGAGAAGAAATGGAAATAAAAAATCCAGTAGGAAAATCCAGCATGAAGGGTCTAAGACTCACCCAGATGAGGAAAATGGGGAAGTTATTCTACAAATGGTCACGCTGGAGGAGGGGCTCTCGAGGTTAAAGAAAATTTGGAGATGATACCTGGAAAGAAATGGTAGGAGTCAAGGAAAAAAAAAAACTTATTAATAACCCCAATTGTAATAGTGACCAATCTCACGTCATGAAGAAATATCTAGGGCCTGTGGAAAGACAGGGCATAAGGCAATATCTCCTCCAACAAGAAAAAATTACATATATTGCATAGAAAACCAGAAAGAAAGCATAAGCATATTCCTTGTAAGTAAGAGTAAGAAAGCAGATGCATGTTAAAATTATTGATAAAATTCAAAAAATTATCCTGAGGTTGACGGGTTAACTCACATGTGAAAAAGCAAGGCTCTCCACAATGGCGACTTGGAAAGGAACTAGGGTTTGGGACTCGTCACTCATAATGGATTTCATGATTCTTTAGGAGTTTTCCTGGAAAAAGAACTTTGAAAAACTTCTCAAATGATGGTGACATACCCTTCCCTACTGAATCATGTACAAACCATTAAAACATCGCTATAGGACTCTGTCTCTGTCGGCTTGGTGATGTGTAAGTGCATCTTGCATCTTGATGAAGGAAATATAGACAACTGAACACTAAAATACAGTTTGTTCAAGAATCACAAATTTGCATGCCATAATATCCAAGTGATAGGGGTAGAAGCTATAAATGCAGAAGATGTTTAGACTTGGTGAAAGATATAAATGAAGAATAGACAGGGAATATATCAAACTCTCTAAAATATTATATGTATTCTTTAATATCCCCAGGAAACCTAAAAGAAAGGGACATTAAGCCCTATGAGGACCTGAAAGAACCATTCAGAGAGTAAGGTTTTTCAGTAAGTTGATATATAGTCAAAAATATGTGGACCTTAAAAGAATCATTCAGAGTAGGATTTTTCAATAAGTTTATTATATGGAAGAAAATATGTAGAAGCATAAGAAAATAATATAAAACCCACAAAAATACATTTCAAACCCCATCGAAAAATTCATATGCATTGACAAATACAGTGTAAATACGAAAGATAGGTCCTCCTTGACTCTAGACACGAAATTTCAAAAATGAAAAGCATATTAAACAATATATATTTGTATTTGTATGTTTTCACAGTAGTCCAAGCGGAGAACAAAACATTGGTTTCAACAAGTTGACCCAACTAGAAATCCGATAGGCAGGGATGGAATTTGATGGGTAAATGCCCATCATAGGCCAATTTACCCATCAAATACAGCTAAGATTTTCCAGAGACCATCAAAATATAGCTTAGAATATAGAAAATATTTTAGATTTTGATTGTTACTAGGAATTTTGACAAGTGTCCACCATTTGAAATTCCAACCCTACCGATAGGTATTTTTTCAGCAGAGGAAGATCAGGGTTTAAACACAACCCTATTTTTGTAGGCATCCATATTCTCATGGTATGGGGGAGATAAGCTGAGGCCTTCCCCTTCTCAACTTTATTGATAGAGGTTGGGAACTCATGGTATTACCTTAGGAAATTAGACTCTGTTTATTGGAAGAATTTCTTCTTGAAGTTTGGTGTCTTGACTGGCTTGTCTATCGGCCTCTGGGTTATTAGATCTTAACAATTGGGAAAATTCGATTGTGTAAAAGAGTTGTGTTTCCTTGTGGATTTTGCAAAAGATGGGTCGAATATGGATATTCTTTGGAGGGAGTTAAATGTCACATGTTCGATCGTCAAGTTATCATCCCAAACCACTGTGAGAGATGAAATGCCACGAGCCTTTGCCAACATTAGACCTTATAACAAGGTGTAAGCTTCAACTTTATTATTTGAAGAAATCCGATAGGTATTTTTTCAGCAGAGGAAGCTTAAGGTTTAAACACAACCCTATTTTTGTAGGCATCCATATTCGTACAGTGGCTTGGGAGGTCTGTACTGGTTTCTTTTTTTGTCACCACATGCTATCCTATAAGGATCGTACTAGGCCTGTAGGTTAATAGAAATGGCTTGTAAACTATTTTTTCAATTTAGGCACTGATCCTATAAAAAATGTAGAAAGGATATCACCATCAACATCAAACATAAATGGAAAATAACTCGCACTGAACAGTATTGATGATAAATGTAGACTTACCTCAACAGAGCTTGTGGCAGTTGGCTGATGAAGATCTCCTCCAACAAGATCTGAAGTTGGAGTATGTTTCAGGGGCTTCTTGAATGGGGTAAACTCTCTAGCAGGTTCTTGCATCGTTGCATTGTGTATGCATTCAAAGGCCTATAGGTTAATAGCAATGGCCTACAAACTATTTTCTCAATTTAGGCATTGATCCGATAAAATATGCAGTATTGATGATAAATGTATTCTTACGGTCTTACCTCAATAGAGCTTGTGGCAGTTCGCTGCTGAATATCTCCTCGAACAATATCTGAAGTTGGAGTAGGTTTCAGGGCTTCCTGAATGGGGTAAATGCTGTAGCGGGTTCTTGCATCATGTATGCATTGAAGGGAAGGATAACAAAAACATACAGGTTGAAATTTGGCATGCCCGCCAAATTTGGCCTAGATTTACGGATTTAGGTGTAAGCTAGGGTAAACGCTATAGCAGGTTCTTGCATCGTGTATGCAATGAAGGGAAGGATAACAAAAACATACAGATTGAAATTTGGCATGCCTTCCAAATTTGGCCTAGACTTGTGGATTTAGGTGTAAGCTGAAAAGGTGGAACTATAGAAGGAACTTCTTTTACATTTTATGGAGTATTCGGAGACAACCCCATACATGATGAGTTGGGTTCCGTTTAGAAAATTTATTTGGGATCTACCAGAACAAACCAATTTGGTTCCTCAATACAGAGCCTTGAATAAAAAATGAGTTTTTCAGGTCGCCAATTTCTATTATTTATATAAGTAATTTCAGATAAGCTATATATTTTCCCTTCAATGCTTACTTGATGACAAGAGGTGCAGTAGATAGGAACTACCAGTCAGTCATTGGATAATTACTCCCTTCCTTGGCTCGGCAGCTGAGTGCCTTTCTGTGGGTGGCCACACCAGCCTAAATGATAGGCAAAGGATAGTCATACTTTGGAATTATCCTCAACGGGTTGGAACATATTCATGAATCTAGCTTAGAAGAAAATTTTTGAAAGTGCTAATAACATAAAAAATAGTATGCTAAAGCAAAGCTATACTAGCATAACCCCAAAGTGGGTGAAATGAAACAGAAATGAAACAAGAAAAATAATTTCGATATGTTTCAAAAAATGAGAGAAAGTTGTGTGTAGATTAAATTGGGCCTCTTTCAATTTAGGATAATATGGCTTGTAAAAAGACTAAAGCATTCTATATTTGTAGGATATTTGGCTTCAGATATCATATATTGTCTTTTACAAGATAGTTTTCGAATTCGATACATGTCTATGAGATTTGCTAAGATGGTAATGCACCCACCACAATCCATTCAAAAGGTTATGGATTTGTTAAGTTTGATATGAAAATGAGAGAAATCATGCCATGGCTTAAATGGATGGTTCGTATTGTTCTATGATATCTATGTGCATTATTCAACTACTCCCAATCATTTTTTGAGTTATAAACACCAATACACTCTTAAAGGTATGTTGTAAATCTTAATGAAGTGAATTTGCTATGGGGAAATTTTAAATGTTGATGTCTTATTGATAAAAATGGGATATTGTGTATTATCCATCTTCTTTTATGATGGTTTTGATAACTTTACTAACTATGTTTATGGATTTTGTTTGTTTTGAAATACTATAGTATTCTAACTATATGCTTTTACTTGCTCCATTCATATGGTTATTTGTAGCTTGCACTATGTTTAGCATTGTAGTTTATTTATGTTTCCCTTGTTCAAATAATCCTTAGTGAGATTTATGGGTATTGCTAGGTAATAAATAATTTGGTATTTTGTGCAAGGTTCTTTGAAACATTTGACTATTGGTGCTTATCTAGTATTGAAATTGTATACGGTTCAGAGAACTATCATGGTTGTTTCATTCAATCTACAAAATCACTACAATCAATGATATTGTTTTAGTTTCTTGTAGAAAAGTGTCAAGTTCCATTACCATTACAAACATATTTTAAAATGCATATTGCCTCAAAGTAGGATGCTAAGAGGATTTTGTTCACATAGGGCCTGGAACCGAACTCAACAAAAAAATATCTAAGTAATGGGCGACCTAATTTAGGTTAGTGATATATTTTTGTTCAACTTCAACTGTTTCCTTCATTTTTCATTTCTACTATACAAATGCACTACACAACATACTTAATGTGGTTTTAGTTTATATCTCCTTCAACTCTTTGATTCTTCCATTCAATAATGTATTGGATGCTTGTTGGTCTGTTAACAAGGAATGCTTATTTTGTGTCTATTGGAAGTTGATTGCATGGTGATATCTAGTTAATTTCATTACTTTTCTAAAATATGTCCTATTAGATGTTGGGTATAGAAGAGTATACATTTCATGATGTTAAATAAGATACACTTAATGTTTTGGTTACTAAGTAAATCCTGGGATTTCCATTAAATTGGTGCAATAAGAACTCATGTTTTGTTTCATCATTTTGTATATCACCTTAAGATTTTCAACTTAGAATTTGTTATATATTATATCTGAAATTAACCTCCTCTTATGGATTTGTAGTTCCTAATTTTAGATATAGATTTTTGTGCACAACTAACATCCTCTTTCTTAAAAAAAAATGATGGGTATTCTTGGAATAATAATAATAATTTCCAGAGGTTGTTGTTGAAATCCCCTTTTTAAAGCTAAGTTAATAATTTTTCCTATCCCCTATTGTATTTCCCATTGTTGTGAGAATTATCTCTTTAAATATTTGTATTTTGTACTTGGTTGGACTTGGAACTATTGTTAATTTATATGCAAATTGGATCCAAATTGTCTTGGCTTTCTTTTGTGAATGCATTATTTTGAGTAAGTTCTATAGTTTGCTAACACAAGCTAGCATTCAACATGATATGCAGTTGCAATTTTTTACCATTAAATGTCTTGGATGGTCATTTTAATTTTTTTTCATGTTTGTATCATGTCACCTTAGTATTTTGTGATTGTGTTAGTGAAGTCATGCAAGCTATTTTCTAGTCTTATGCAATTTCCTGTTAAATACCAGCCTATAGTGTGCCACTTCTTCGAGTGTTTCTGTAAGATTATATAAATAATACAATAGTAAGTAATCACCTCTATAATTTTATGATTTTTTCATGCATATCCCTAATATTCATTTGTTGTACACATTTATTGGTGGTTTGGATCTGATTGTCTCAAAGGAATATCTAAGGAACATATTTAGGCAATTTTGGAAGATTGTTTATGTCAAAATAAATCATAATAAGGGGCGTGTATTTGTGCAGTTTGATAATGGGTAAGACTATTTCACTTTATGAAGTCTAAATATCAATGATCCATCAAGTATTAGGGACATGGGGACATGGGACTACATAAATGCTTCTAGGGGCATGTGGAAGCAGCCCCCAAATTCTAGGGAACATAATAGGGGAAGTTAGAGTCTCTAACATAGGGGACCCCACTTGGAATACTTTGGTAAAAGGGAGTGTTTCTATATTGAGCTTATTTTAATATTTTTTTGCTGCTCGTTGCTTGTGGTAGTTGGCTGCTGAATATCTCCTCGAGCAAGATTTGAAGTTGGAGTAGGTTTCAGGGCTTCCTGAATGGGGTAAACGATCTAGCCGGTTCTTGCATCATGTATGCATTGAAGGGAAGGATAACAAAAAAATACAGATTGAATTTTGGCATGCCCACCAAATTTGGCCTAGACACAACCAAGTATAGTCATACTTTGGAATTATCCTCAACGGATTGGAACATATTCATGAATCTAGCCTAGAAGAAAAATGTTGAAAGTGCTAATGACATAAAAATTGTATGCTTAAGAAAAGCTATACTAGCATACCCCCAAAGTGGGAGAAATGAAACATGGAAGATAATTTTGATATGTTTCAAAAACTGAGAGAAAGTTGTGTGTAGATAATAAAATCTTATGTGATGAAAGCAAGTCTAGGAAAATAAGTGAAAAAAAGTTACATTGAACTTCTAAATTACCACATAAGTGAAAATAAGTTTCCTCCAAAAGGATTTTGCACATAAATTTTTTAAATTTGAAAACATTTGGTGAATAAGTCAATGTTTTTTCCTCAATCCTTTGAATGCCAATGGAATCTTACAAAGCAAAAAATTCCAAAAATCCAAGGGGCATAGTCATAGGAGTTTTTGAAGTTTTACGTAGCTTTAGAGAACCTCGAAACCCCTGGATGTGGAGGAACTATACCTTTGAAACTAAGACCTGACCTGGACATGGAGAGACTATAGATTTGAAATTGAAACTTGAACTATGCGAGACATGACAATTTCTGCACATCATAATTTGCACAAGTGACACCATTTTTCATGTCGACCATTCGCGTGTGTCCTCTTATAATCTCATGTACTGTATTGAAGATCATTGAATGGCCAAAAAAGGTTGAGAGGTGAAGAAAATATTTTGTTTCAAGTTTTTAATATCCTGAGTTAATCTTCGTATTGATTATCGATAGTATATAGTCAAAATGTCCATTAGTAGCTTGTTGCCTAATTTTCATGACGTAATGGATGTAGAAGCCCACCCCTTTTGTGCACATATTGTAGCTCAAGGGGCACAAGTTTTGATAGATGTACCAATTCCATTGAATTTATTTTTACTTTTTCTCTTCATGCATAATTACATGACCAAAACATACATGTAGATCCCAATAACATTTGCCACCAAATAAGTTTGACTAAAGGCAATTCGTAACGCTCATGGATTTGTAATCTAATATTCTTTAAAGTAATGAATTTTTATAGCTAACTTGAAGTATTGTAGTAAGCCGTATTTTATGAGACTATAAAATTCATGCACGAAAGATTAGGTTATAAAAGAGTAATTCCAAAGAACGAAATTTATCCACTCACTTAGGTTTGGCTAAATCCATGAAAATACGAAGAAATGAATCTTAACATGTCTACTTCTGCGAGAGATGTGCTGACGACACATAAATTTATCTCAAAGTTGTGTTGAGTTCTAAAAGTAACATAAAATGAGAGAAACAATGCTAGGCTAAGATGAGCACAACGCTACCACCGCAACGTCGATCCCTACTCAGTGCCATCTCCTGTGAGTATGGTTTCCTTAGATAATTCATGCTTTAGAGAATTCATGTAGCATAGGGTTGACATGATGTGAAAGAAAATGGTGAATAATATACGAGGCTATGGGAAATCCAAAGCTCATTCACAACTTGACTACACGCATGAAGGGTGGTTTTCCCTTTTTACTTGAAAAGAAGAAGACTAATTGGTAGCCTTAGTATCCCATCATAACTTCATTAGGTTCAGTACTTTTCACTTGTAAAAATACATTTATAAAATAAAGGAGATCCAAATACCATCAATTATACTTTAAGCTTTTTACTTTCATTTATTATTATCCTTGAAAAAATTAAAATAGAAATCCCATTTACAAAATTTCAATTAGGTAAGAACCCACATATTTAATAAAATAATAAAAACAAGCTATGTTTGCTCGAATAATTTTGATTTGGAATTATAAAAAACAATTTTTGAATGCAGAAGAAATATTAATTTAGCATGGATTTATACTAGTATGGAAAAGTTGAAAACACTATGTTCATAGTATAGTTTAAAAGCTGAACTTCTCTTCTCCTGAATTGCCCTCTCTATGTGAGGTCAAGGTCACTGCTGCAAGATTCTGATTGCATTGCATTGGTCAAATGCATAGTTTGTACGCCACAAACATACCAGCTTATAAAGAAAGACATGACATAAGAGTTATTTAATGCTGAGATGGATGATATTCATTAATTAATATCGGTGGTAGCAGACACAGAGGACAATTCTATGGTAGTTGCATCCTTTCCAAGGTTTAATCTTCTAGTTGTTGTTGTTGTTATATTTGGATAGCCAAAGTATTCAAACAAGCAAAAAATACTTATGGAAAATCTTTCTAGTCACTACAATTTGGAAATTACTGGGACGTTAGGTTGGAGTTACTTTCTAATCTAGGGTTTTTATAATAAAAAATGAATGAAGAAATCCATAACATTTGGTAGTCCCGAGGCTAGGCGTCTGTGATTCAATATCACTTCAATTGCGAAGTTTAGAATGTGTTGGTTTTACGTTAACCAGCTCAAAAACTCATGAAAATTGTACACATGGATTTTATTTTCTCAATCGGTAGGTTATTCCATCATTTTGTAGATCTTAGCACACACAAATATGCTTTTTCTAAGGTGATTTGTAGTTTTCTCATCAATTTTGTGTAGTTACATCAATTCACTCTGAATTTGTATTATCATTATTTATGATTTTGCAGTGGATTTATTATCCTTCATTCTCCACAAACATAGTAACTAATTACATCTATGTATTTTCAACAAATTTATAGGTTTGAAGTAGATATGTTAAGGAAATTCGCCATGAGTTTGCCTCTGGATAAATCTTGTCCAAGGGAAACATCTCGCATGGATAAATCTTGTCCCAAGGTTGGCGTTGACACCGGTGGCTTCAGATCATCCTTTTCCTTAGTTGTGGAAATAAATATGGCCAGATTTAGGAATTTTCATGACTGAATGCAGGTCATAGCCATTTTTTTGGGCAGAGGAGGAATTCATAGGTTGTAGGTATGAGTATGCATGTGTTTACAATTGCTTATGGAATAATTTATTTGTAATCTTCTATCTAAGGGGACTCTTGTTAAGATGCATAAACAATTCAAATAATAAGGGAAGTTAAAAATATGAGGCTAGTTTAATCATGGCTGATGGATTAAGCTATTATTGAGTAGAACTGGGGATGGTCGACCTGCTTCAAAGTCATGGTGTGGAAGGTAAATACCAAAACAATAATTTTTGGTTTATGAGGCATACCATCAACAGGTTAGAATAACACTTGCAGACCATGAATAGGTTAGAATAACAACTGCATCTATGCAAAATACTATAAGAAGATGCGGTCCTGTAAGGCAGTGACGTGATGCAGCAGAGCAACGGTGTAGTCCTGTAAGGGAGTGAAGCGAGGCAGCACAGGATCGCTGCAGTACGCATTAATTAGCACTGGATCACTGGAAGCTCCTTATATGATGTGGACAGACCTCAATTAGTCCAGGGGTACCATCCCTTAAATAACACCTTCGGTGTAATTACAACAAAGGCTTGCACGTGTAAGAAAAGAATGTTTTGTTTACGTTTATTAAGAAACTAAATTGTTATTTTGGGGTATTAGAGTGAAAATAAAGTAAATTGATGCTTATGGTTACTATTATGAAAGAAAAGTAAGTTACTTATTTTGATTACTTAGGGAAACATAAGTAATATCAAGCTTTCTTGATCATGATAGCTAATCTGGTAGGGACGTGTAAATATATGCCGAAGTTATGATAGCGGCATGTAAATAAATTATATACATTCCTTAGAAGCATAAAATACTTATGTTCTAAAGAGTCATAGTTAAAAAAACCTTATGTCATAGCGTATACATAATTAGTCAGATATCTATTGTAGCTTAGATAGTTATGTAAAGACAAATATCAATAGAGAACATGCAATGTTTGATGTATATAACCTGTAGATATATATTTATAATTGATATATTATTAACCAATTATGTGTATGTTATATATATTTGGTCAATTCATGTTGAGTTGTGGTAGTACATTAATTTACTAAATTCTAACACTGCAGATGGATTCAGAGACCCCCTTAAGGGATCTTTGAATCCATCTGCAATATTAGAATTTAGTAAAATGTAAAAATTCATTGTCAAATTTGTAATTTTTTCCATTGCTAGAGTGACACAACTAAAAATGACAAAAAAATGACCAATTGTAATATGGTCATTTCTAGTCTAGATATCCCATGATTAAATTTGGTAATTTATCTTGGTCATTTTATATGGTGACCAAAAGTGGTCATTTTTACTTAGCTCACTTAGAATTATCAATTTTGGTCATTTATCCCTTTCAAAAAACTGTGGTGACCAAATGTTTTGGTCTCGTAGTCACTAATCTCTCATTTTCCACTAGTGGTAACTTGAGCAATGGCAAGGTCAAAAGACATAGCCTTAGGCCATAACATTTGCATTTGTCCTATAAGCAAAATATGGTCATAGAATATTCTACATAGGGCGTAACAGAGAAATAGGAAAATACAACAGTGATGGAGAATCCTTTGCATTTGTTCTTAGAAATCACGCTACCTGACATAAAATTATAAAGAAGACACATGAGTTGATTCAATACCCAATTCTTTCCATATTCATTATTTTGATTCAATTCCATATTCTCTCCATCTTCAATGGTCATATTGAAGGAAAATGCACTGATTTCTTTAACGGAATGTGGAAGCTAGAAGTTGGGAGGTCATCCAGAGGCTCCATCAGAAAGCATTATCATGACTAGTACTTGAGTAATAGGCGGTTCAAGATCCGCTTGTTATAAATCCAAAGCTTTGCAGTGTTGCGCGCCCGATCCATTAGTCCATATAATAGAGCAGGCTCACTCGGTTCGTTCTCAGCATCGAATGGTGATATGGATTTGGCCCCTTGTCCCCGTAATTTATGTACCCTCGTAGAGTTTGAGGTATGGCTACTCAGACTAGGTTTCCTAGATGGATCTTATCCTAGTATTTCTAATTAGTCCATCTGTGTGAATCCCTCTCATAAAACATAGCTGTAAATGCCAATCTGTAGTAATACAAAATCCAATAGCGAGATAGCGATCTAAATTTTGGTGACTTAGCATCAGTAGCACCACCAGCATAGGTATATATTATATAGTATCTAAGAGAGAAAAAACTAAGATAGAGACAGTAGAGGAATCAATGGTGGTAGAGCTCCTAGTTTACTTTTTCCATCCCAAAAAACCAGGCTTTGAACGGCCTAGACCGAGAATCAAGACACCCACGTTACCAACTGGGTGCCCTAAGAAGTCCTCATGGGTGGAATAATATTAAATCCTCTCATGATCGAATTAAATTCTCTCATGGACAAATTGGGGATGGACTAGATGGACCAAATTGATACTCATAACCACGAATCCATAGATTGATTTAGCAGAAGCCCCTTTGGGAAATGGGTAGTTGTACATAGATCTATATTTGAAAAATCCTTCAGGTTTTGCTTTGCCTCCCTATGAAACTTCATAGGTTTTAATCTATATTTTAATTTGTATAATGTATAAGTAAATAATATGTGTATATATTTAATTATATTAAATCTTTTAACATATGAACTATAGTAACACATTTATATTAATTATATATTATTATTATATTTACATATTTTACCATTATTAAGGTGAAAGAATTTTATATATCATAAGGGTGTTTATAAAATATTTACCTATTTTATAATTTGGTTAAGTATTATATTTACATTTATTACAAGTATAGTATGGATGGACTATGAATGTATGGATTTTAACATAATTCCCTAAAATGAAGCATGTTTTGTTGGGAGAAAGAAAATTGGAACAATTTCAATATTATGTTTCCCTTGTGGTTTGAATTTTGTACTTTGGTGGGGTGTTTTAGAATAATCCCACTTGTTATGCATGCTTTAAATGGTAAACATATCCCATATGCTTTAAATGATGACGATAATGAACTAGATGACAATGACAGTGATGATATTTTTGATGATGATGATGATGAAAATGATGATCATCATCATCATCGTCGTCATCTTTGTCATTGTGATCATGATTATCACAATAGTCATCATCATCAGCATAATCATCATCCATGTCATCATCATCGCCATTGTCCTTGACATCATCATCATCATGATTATTGACATTTTCATCAGTTATTCATCATTACCTTTGGCATAAGAAATAGCATCTACCAAAAATATATGATTAGTGGAAAAGGGTCATGGAGGACACACAATTTATGCATGACAAATAACAACTTATTTTTTAAGATGATCAACATCATCATTCTCACTGTATTTTTCATCATTGTCATTGTCATCATCCCCATCATCATCATTCATTTCATTGCCATCATAATCATTGGCAATGTCGTCATTTCCATTATCCTCATCATCATCATCATCATCATCATCATAATCATCGTCATCATCATCATTGTAATCGTTCTCCTCATTATCAACAACATTATCATCATCACCATAACCATCCTCAATATCATAATCATTATCCTCATTTTCATCTTCAACATCTGGGTGTAAAACTGGATGCAAAAGTGGATAAAAAAATGGATGCAAAAAAGGATGCAACAAAAGTAGGCACAAAAGTGGGTGCATAATGGGGTGCACCAAAAATGGATGCAAAAGGTGATGCAAAAGTGGATGCAGAAAATGATGCAATCATGGAAGCAAAACATGATGAAAAAAATGGCGCAAAAGTGGATACAACCATGGATGTAAAATTGGATACAAAATTGGATGTGAAAGTGGATGCAACAAAAGTAGATGCAAAACTAGATGCAAAAGTAGTCGTAACACCCAACGAAAAATTGGATGCAAAAGTGGATGCAAAAATGGATACATAAAGGGCTGCAATAACTGATGTAAAATTGGATGCAAAAAAAGATGCAAATGTGGATGCAAAAGTTGAAGCAAAAGTGAGTGTAAAAATAAGCACAAAAATGGGTGTGAATTGAGATGCGACAAAAGTGGATGCAAAAGTGGATGCAATAGTAGATGCAAAAAGAGACGTAAACATGGATGCAAAATAGGATGCAAAAAGGGATGAAAACGTGGGTGCAAAAGTGGATGAAAAAATGGATGCAAAAGTGGATGCCAAAATCACTGAAACAAAATGAGATGCAAAACTAGACTCAAAATAGGATGTAAATTTTGATGCAATACTTGGCGCATGAAGGGATGCAAAAAAAGAAGCAGAAGTGGATGCAAAAGTGGATGTAAAAAACGATGCAAAAGTGGATGAAAACAAGGGTGTAAAAGTTGAGGAAAACATGGGCGTAAAAGGGGGTGCAACAAGAGTAGATGTACAAACTAGGCGCAAAATTAGGTGCAAAACTAGGCTGAAAACCTGTCGTAAAACCTGATGTAAAACCTGGCACATAACTAGGTGCAAATTACGCCGCAATTTACGCCATATTTAGAAAAAGGACGCAAAAAATGCCTAAAATAGCACCAACCCGTGAAGTTGCACCATTTTGTCCAAAAAATGAAAAAAAATACACTGAAAGATGGCCTAAACGCAAAAAAGGATTCAAAAAGAGACGCTAAATCCAGTTTTTGTTGTAGTGAGGGGAGATTTCATCTGTATTCTACCACAAGTACATGCCTAGAAATATTCCTTTTCTTGCAACTTTAATTAGTTCCTTTTTCCCTCTCATGAACAATTCATTGACATATAACAGAAGCATCACTGGTATTCCACCTTCAACCTTGAAGCAAAGGTTTAAATATTCTTTACTCTCAGTAAATCCTAGAAAAATCAATAAGTTGTCCATCCTGTCGTACCATGTCAAACCTTAGGATCTTTTATAGTCACTCCCTTTGAAGTGGAGCACCATTCTCCCTCTATCTTTCGTACTCTATGCATTGAAACATTATGTACTTGAGTGAAAAGTAGCTTCCTCTGCTATTAATATTCTATGTATCCATCTAGGGTCACTAGATACCAAGATCCTCTATCTTGAACCTTTTCAAAAGTTCTTCTTGCACCCATATGTGAGCTTGTCATCCTCTTTAGGATTTTAGCTTTAACCTTGTAGAAACGTTTAAGATATTCATCACTCTAGGTGATATTCAAGCTCCTCATGTACGTTTTATCCCATGGGTGTCTTCTGAGCTCGTGCAAGGCCATATTTAATTTCCACACATGAGTCTCCAAGTCATGTGCCTCAACTCCCACTGGATGCAAATGTATGTTTGTATTCTATGCCTTCTTTCTGTGAGAATCCTCGTTCTATGAATCTTTCCTTGTATCTGATGATGTTGCCATATACTACATGTTGGAATCATTATGTATATCCATATGGAAAAAATTACAGACTTCCCTTCAGGTCTTGATACTACATCCTAGACATCATTCTTCTTGAACTAGTACTCTCCTTCCCTTTCTTCTTGGCTACTTCTTCATAGCTGGAAGGTTCTGCATCAATGATGTCACTCAATAGTGTCACAAACTGCACTATGTCTGAGACCTCTTTATTTCTTTGAAAGTATCATCATATTGTTCTTCATCTTCGATTATTTCTTGAACCATTGTCACATTTTCTTCGGAACAAGTCTCATCCTTCTTTGCTTGTATGCAATTGTACGCGATCTTTCCTACAAGTCAAATGCACTAGTTGTATGGTTAGAAACATTTCATAAGGTATATTCATAATGGAAAATTATTATGCATAAATATATAATCATGCAACTATTTTAGCCAATACAACATTCATCCATATCTCATGGAAACTTTCTATATTCCTTCCATCTCTACCATGACATCATTGATATTGTGCACTAGTCCAATATGTCAGCAAAGAGGTTTCATTCTAGATAAGTAACAATGGAGAGTTGTATAGAACCATGAGCTACTTACCCATCACATGCATATTAGTAGTATACTTTCACTAATGCAAACATTCTATCATGCATAATACATCAACTAAATATAAAGAAATGCATACCAAAACAAAATCATGAAATGACAATTGAATACTTATCTTTATTTGTTTCATGGGTAGACTCCTTCTTTTAGCTTCATCATCTTCTTCATTCATAACAAAATCATTTCTTATCCAAATGATCAATATGGATAAGATGCTCTTCAAGAATTGAGTTCTTCATATTCCTCATCGCTTGAGGGATCCTCTTTGGATCGTGAGAGCTTGATCTCCAGTTTCTCCCATCTTCTCTTTCTTTTATTATGAGTCGAGCTTCATCTTGTGTGTGCTCTTTGTAGAGTCTTCTGAAAGTAATCATTTCCTTCTGGTGCACATTCTTTGAATGAATGAATCCCACGATCCTGGGAGGCCATTCAAGGTGGTTATCACAACTTCTTCATTCTCCACTTCTTCTTCTACTGCTTCAAGATTTTTATTTGATTTAAGAGACCCTTGTAAAGTATGACTGTATGGTATTTGCATTCTATATCTTCACATTCTTCAACTGGTTTCTCAAAGTCATCTTCTGATTTCTATTCTTCCCTTCAAATATCTTGGTCAAGATATCAAACATCGCTTTAGGTTTCTTTAGGTAATACATTTGTGGTATAAGGTGATCCTTGATTGAATCAACAATGATCTTATTGGCCTTGACCAAGCTCTTCTTGTGTAAGTCCTTAGCTTCATCTCCCTTTGGAAATGAAACCTCTCCACTTATGTAGGTGTCCAATTCATTTCCTTCAAGAACCAATGAGATCCTATACTTCCATGCTTGGAATTTGTCAGCTTCATCAAGCTTCTCATCAAGCTAATGTGATTAGTCACAATGAGAACCTCAAATGTAAATAGAAAAATATTAGATCTTACCGGTTTGAGGTGTTTGTCGTGGTTCCAAATCTGGCTGATCTAGGGTTTGTCAGAGAAAACCTAATTTTAAAAACTTGGAATCTTTTAGATATGATTGGATATAAAGATGCCCTTTTCATGGTGATCTGTCTAATGTACTCCTTTTTTGAAATCAGTGGAGGGAAGCTAATGGAAAAGGAAGCCCTAGTTTTCTAATTTCCTCTACATAAATTCCTTATATTGTTTATGCGCTATCTCTGAAATTTATGCTCCTATATGTCAAAAACTTTGCACTGAGGTAGCCACTCCTATCGTCTTTCCAAAACCACAGGCTTAAGCAGATTCGGTTTCTCCAATTGGGACTTATAATAGTTTTCCCAAGGTGTCTTGTTTCAGGATGGTTCAACATAGCGAAGTTGTACAGACTTCCATGTGTCACCGTTTCATAATTAGGGTCTAAATATTTTACCACAAAATAGAAAATCCATTCCCTATCTGTAACATCTTGAAAAATTTCATTTGGACATTCATAGCACGAGATATATCAATTATCACTAGGTGTCCTGTTTAGGGATGAATCCTGGAAGAGGTTGGAACCCTAATTTGGAGGAAACCATCTCCCAGAATATAGCAAATCTGAGGCTGAAATTTTTACATAGGGTACATTGGGAATTTATCTTCATCCTACAAAAATTTAGGCTCCTAAGCCTTCTTTAATCTCGGGATATAGAAAATGTACCAAAACTATAGGTTTTAATATTTTAGGGTTTTTCACACTCGGGGTCAAACAAGGGTTTTACTTTCCCGGAGTTTTACCCAACCAAAAATATCGAACTTAGTCTCTAAACTTTGATTTTGATGAGGAGAGAAATCATATTCTGGGCTAACTCAAACATTCCTCTTCTGTAAAAAGCCCTAATTTCCCACAACAAAAACTAAAAATGCCCATTATCAATTTCTGCTTCAACATAAAGATGTGTCCTTCAATGGAGAGTTATCCTAGCCTCATTTTTCTGATGGATTGTGGAGAGAGACATAAAAATTAATAATCCATAGCTTCTGCAGCTGCACGCGTCTTCTTCTCAGGTTAGCTTTGATACCATGTTATATTTTTATCATTTAAGCTATATGATCTTAGGATCTTATGTGAGAGAATAACAAGCACAACAATCAATCACAATAGATAATGAACAAAAATATTTTCCTCGGGGAAACCATAAAGGACAAAACCCCACAACTTCCGTAGAGATAGAATGAGCACCAAAAGTGAAACCCAAAGATACAAAGATGGTCTCTCAATAGTGGTTGTCTCTCTCTCTCTCTTGTCCCAGCTTCTTTTCTCTCTCAGTTATGCGCTACAACTGAGTGTGAGTGACTGTAATAAATAGAGAGGCTCACTCTCTATTTATATTCTTTTTTTCACTTAATATTTGAATTTTTTATGTAGGCTCAAGTAATCCTAAATTTGTTATGTAGGATCGAGTAACCACAACTAGGGTGCTAATGACCCGACTTACAATGGAGGGGACTTCCTCATGACTTTTAGTAATTATCTCGATAGGACATTGTGGTACAAAGAAATATAAGTGATTCTCTAGATAGGAGTATCG
>LPNX010506443.1:167926-293516 GCA_001517045.1 Pseudotsuga menziesii | reverse complement strand
CCATCTCTCTCCCCCGTAACTCTTTTTAACCCCGTATCCACTCTCTATCACTCCCTAACTCATCCAACTACCTATAACCCCAACCCTAATATTTATTACCCAACCCCCCCCTCTCTCTAACACACACATAGACACCCACACACATCCACAGGTTACCCCATACCATTAAGACCCCCCTCTCTCTCACACACACACATAGACACCCACACACATCCACAGGTCACCCCATACCATTAAGACCCCCCCCTGCTCCACCCTATCTCTATCTCTCTCTCTGTCTTCCTCATCTTCTCATCCAACTATACCTAACCCCAGCTCCCCCTCCTCTCCCTCTCTCTCTCACACACACACATCCATTAGAGTACTAAAACAATAGTTACGGGGAAGAGAGGGGGGTGTTAGGGGGATAAGAATTAGGGAGTGTTGGTTAATTCCCCCTAAAAATTGAATGATCCCTTAGCCATGGAACTTCCTTCTTAAAATATCCTAAACTATATTCAACCATAACGCATACGCTTTATAGATGGTAAAAACACACACGCATTTTTATTAATTATAGCACATGCCGATTATTTCTCAATATAAACAACAACAATCCCTATCCGAGAAACACTCTAGATCATATTTCAAGCATTTTTCATAGTTTGTGTGCAATTTCATGTTGCATACAGTGCATTCATATCTTCATCAGTAGATTATGACACAAATTTTTTATTTCATTAACCATCTCCATCACAAGTGTCTAAGTATTTGTTGGAGCATGGTATACATTGAAGAGAAAGAAAGAAAGAAATAATTGAGAAAGAAAGAAACCAATTGAACAAGAAATAAAGCAAGCTTGGGGAATTTCCCATTGAGAAGCACCATATAACATCTCCACCATTGTTTTTCTTGCAATTGAGGAGCTACCAAAGGCAACATTCCTCATAATATTCCCCCTAACTTGTGTATCTAGACACAATTAAGCAAGAAGGAAACAAATCTTGTATAGTATCCCATTTACGAGCACCATAGAGCATGTCCACCATTGTTTTTTTTGTAATTGAGGAGCTATCAAAGGAAACTTTCCACTTAATCTTCCCCCTAACTTGAGTATCTAGAAAAAATTGAGCAAGAAAGAAACCAAGCTTGGGAAATCTCCCATTGAGGAGCACCATAGAGCATCTCTAGCATTGTTTTTATTGCAATTTAGGAGCATCAGAAGAAATATTTCATTGGTCATTATGGTGGAGTATCTAGACACAATTTTGTAAGAAAGAAACCAAGATTGGGGAATCTCCCATTGATGAGAACCATATATCATTGATCATTGCGGTGATGGGAAATTCATGCAATCAAGCAAGAAAATCAGCAAGGAATATGATACCCAATGAAATCCTTGAATAAATTATAGAAAAGAAAAGTAATGAAATGACCAATATAAGACACTCTATGGACACTCAACCAATTTTTATTGTATAGGATGCCCCAGTTCTTCCTACCAATCCAAAAAAAGAAACACAAAAACATTCGCTCAAGGGGCCTTTAGTGTCCATAGAAGTTGAAGAATGATCATTGCATGGAATTGATCAAGGAATAAAACATAGGTTCACATCAAGGCCACCTAAAACCTTTTTGTATTTATTTGGATGTGGGTACCCAAGAGAGACTTTTGAGTACCTCCGATAAAAATTGGGATTCATACTATCTCCTAATTGAATTTATCCATATTCAACAAAACATCAACATGAAAGGGAGAGAAGTAATACTATAAGGAGTACCATTTTCCATTGATTCCAATGGGGGATAAAAAGTTGAAGAAGGAAAGTAAAGGAAGGATTCTCAAATGGGGAGACTTGTGAATCAAGGAAACTCTTTCTAAGGGGGATTGAAGTGGTCATCAATGACAAAGGGGGAGATTGTTGACTAAATTTTCATTGATTCCAACAAGTGTGTGTTGGTTCCCCTAGAGGATCCCTTCAGGGCTAGAATTCCATAAATGTAAAATGAAACATTTTGATCTTGTCAATCCCAAGTTTGAAGCCCTTGGATCCCTTGGGATAATGCCAAAATCCCTGTACACCCTTTAGAGCGTTTAAGATCCTCTAGGTTGTTTCTATGGTTCCCAATTTATTTCTTTAGATTCACCAATATTGTAACCTATTCCCTAGTAACCTATAAATATTACTTAGTGGTTTAAAAAAGTGTAGAAATTCAAAGAGTCCAAATGACACATTATGTGGTCATTTATGTTTTTAATGAGGTCATGGTACCCTAGGAGAAGTCTGGGCACCTGCGCACCTTGGTGGTGTTGGGGTCCTTCATAATATTGATATGATGAGTATATGGTAGACACATCCTCCTTGTTTATTTCAAGTATGTGAATGTGAAGGAAATTGAATCCCTCATTCCTATGATGACATCCATTGAATACTTTCACCTTGGAACTTATGCATAAAACACATATTTCATTAAATTTGGAAATATTCTATTACAAGGACTTCATCCACTTTGATTTTTTTTGGAAATCTCTAAATACATATTCTATGAAATCTAGAAAAATCAACTCAAAGAACTATTCCATTAAATTTGGAATAATTAATCCAATGAACTACTTTCTCAATTAATATTTTTTATTTATTTCAAGTAAAACTTTAGTATTCAACTATTCAAAAGGAAATATTACATCTCAGTTACAACTAGATGGGTTAGATCTAAAATTTAGAACTTTTGCTAGATTGAGTTCCTTCAAAATGAGGAAAGTCATAGCCTTTAAATCCTACATAATTTATATTAATATTATTTGTAGGTTGTATTAGATGTTAAGTTGATTAAATTATTTTATGACATAATATCAACATTGTATTTGTTACTATAACAATTATAAACATTGTCATAGTAATTATTTTTGTCTTTGTTATGTATGTTGTTTTTTTTTGGAAATTGGCACCACTTATAATCAAAATGAAAAAATATGTTATTACTTTAAAGTCTAAGTTTTATCCTTGTAATGATTAAATTAAATTATGAATTAAAATAGCAACATAATTTATTATTATTGTTGTTGGCAGTGGTAGTGTATTAGAAACTAAGTTGATGAATGCTTACTTTATGAATAATAGATTAACTTGAGAAATTTCTTACCTATAAATTTATTTAATGATATTGATGTTAGTAAAGCCTCCCTTATTTATTAATATTAATTATTTTAATAAGCAAAATCAATTATGAACTAGAATAGCATTAGCGCAATACAATTTGATTTTTTTCATATACAAGAGGAAAGGGGAAAAACCAACTAAACTAATTATTGCAAGTCTTCATTATTTATTTATGAAGGATTTGAACAATGTGTTTAATTGAAAAGAGCATATTTATAATGAAAATATAGATATATTACAATATTTATATTATCATTAAGATTGTATATCATCTATTAATTTATGTTAGGGCACGAAGGAATCGAACCACCATCGTCATGCTTGTAATGCAGGTGCTCCTCCATTGATCTAGCACCCTTTACAACATGAGGGGAGAGGGATTGTGTTAACACCTAGATTACACATTTCTAATCATCCATGAAAGATCAAAATGATGACAGTCTTAGACTTTGATTCTTTCAAAATGATGAAATTCTTAGACTTTGATTCCTTACATGATTTCTACTAATATTATCTATAGTTTGTATTAAATGGTAAGTTGATTAAGTTTATGTAATCAAATCAACATTGTATATATTACTATGATTAAGAAATTGAATTATAATTTGATATGGTAACTAGTACATTGTTGGTGTTGAGTTCCTATACTAGTAGAAGGTTGGCACAATTTTAGAATGACCCATTTAAAAACTATTTAATGACATAATACAAATGTGTTTGTTACTATAAGAATTTTAATTCTCGACATAGCAAGCAATATTGTGTGTGTTGAGTATCATGTTGTAATATATTAGAAGGTTGGAACATTTTACAAGTGAAAAGAAAAGCTATTATATATTAAGTGTTACTATGCTAATTTTATTATTTTAACGATAAAAAAAATATGCGTTAGAATAGAAAATATAATTTATTTACATTACTATAATTTATATTTTCTAATAAAATTTAAGTTGATCAATGATTATATCACGAAAAATAGATTGTAGAAGACTTTTTTACATATTATTATTAAAGTTATTTAATGGCATTAATAATCAATGTTTGTTGCTATTATTATCTTGGAATTTCATTTAATTGAATTATGTTAAGTAATGTGTCTAGGGTGAGTTAGCATAGTAAGTCTAAGCCTTTTTTTAGTATGATGTTTTATTTTTGGAAGTTGGCACCACTTGATAGTGGACAAGAGAAAAGCTTTTATGACTTAAAGTAAAATAGGTTTTATCTTATTAATGATTAAAATAAATTATGAATTAGAATAGAGACATGATTTATTATTATTATTGTTGGTGGTGGTGGTGTATTAAAAACTAAGTTAATGAATGTTGATTTTATGAATAACAAATTTATGTGAGAAATTTTACCTATAAATGTATTTAATGATATACTTTGATTATCATTAATATTTACATTTATGTATTAAAACAAGTCACCAATATTTGACTAGTGAATTATTAATAATTTGTGGAAAAAAATTGTTATATAACATAAAGTTATTTACAACAAATTAATAGTGTGTTGTGACTATTATTAACTTATGTAGTATTGACATTAAATGCTAATACTTGGCTATTGATTTTTAGGATTAAGCTATGTGAAATATTTTCAAAACCATAATGAATTTTACATTGTCCCCCCGAAGATCATGCGTGAAGTGCCCACATAAAATGTTGGTTTGAAAAACTCACTGACAACTTAATCCAGAAAATCATTCACAATGATGAGAAACTATGAAAGCCTACACTCTGAAAATGTTATTACTTTTTCTTTGTTGAGTATAAGATATTGCACTAATACAAAGTTCACGCCACTTTAAATTTTACAGAAGAAAATATAATATTAATTAGAAAGCAAGAGAGTAGAAAAATTAAATTTATATCAACTCTAATAATAAATAATAGGGAAAAGTCACTTCAAACCTTATTGCAAGTGCCTTACATTATTCACCCAGGAAGTCTAGAAGATGTTTTAAAGTTCATTATTGAATATGATTGTGCACATTTGATATAGTGACATGTTGAGTTTATGTAAAAAACAAATTGAAAAGTTAAAAATTGAATGTTGTTATCTAATTCACATAAAGTACCATCACTTGAATTAACATAGAAGTTGAACTTCATATTAGTAAATAATGTAAAATTCCTCAAAAAAAAGGCTTGAAGAGAATATTTGATATACAACAAACATTGAAAAGTGCTTCTTCTTGTATATTAATAACTTGTTCAAAGATAAAATTACATTCATGAATCATCTCCACCTAATATCCTTATATCCAGTCAAGCAACTCAATTACAACTTGTACATCACATTTATTTATCGTGTTCTTCATGCAATCTTATTTCTTTTGCATCCGTGCCCAAACTATGGTATTAACTGGAATAGATCCAAGTCATGTGTTATCAAGGTTTGGTACCCAATATTGTTCTAAAATTTTCCCTTGTATTTCCCTGAACTAGGCTTCCGTCAATCAACCTTTACATGAAGAGTCTCACTTTCATAATTTTGGAAGATATATGAGGGTTTTTGTCATCCAAATCATCTCTCCTTCATCATCAGCTCATGATCTAACTAGCAACATCTTTACTTTCTCAAATTCAATCATAGGATTGAATCTTGGCTTTAGCTTGTTGCACTTGGGTCCAAAATATACCAATTCATCTGTCACATTATCAAAATCTCCATCCATAATACTTATATTCCATGTAGTGCATTATGATCAGCATTAAATCTCACATGGATTAAATTGTCTTTATAATGCAATGTATTTCATGATAATGTCTAACATGAATTAAAGCTAAAATGATGTTACTACTTAATGATTGATTTTCTGGATTAAGTTATGTGAAATCTTTTCAGTCCACAATGAGTTTTTCATGGTTCCCATAACAAGCATGGGTGGAGTGTCCACTCAAAACATTGGTCTGAAAAATGTTCACACAGTTTAATCTAGAAAATCAATCACAATGATGACAAACTGATAAAACCTACACACTCAAAATGTTAGTACTATATTTATTGAGTATAAGTTAATATACTAGTACAAAGTTGGCAGCACTTTAAAGTCTACATGAGAAAATGTAGTTATGAATGTGAATGCAACATAGTAGTACAATTAAATTTATATCAACTATAATAACGAATAATAGGGAAAACTCACTTCAAACCTTATTGCAAGTTCCTTACATTTACTCACAAAACAAGTCTATAAGATGTTTTTAGGTTCATTTGCATAAAGTATCATCACATGAATTAACATGAAGTTGAACCAAAATTTTCATATATGTAGAAAATAATATAAAATTCCTCAAAAGCTAGCTTCAAGAGAAAATTTGATATACTACAAACATTGACATATTTTTCTTCATGTATATTAATTAGTCATTCAAAAAGAAAAATTACATTCATTAATCATCTCCACCTAATCTCCTTATATTTTCTCAAGAAGATCAAGTATAGCTTGAGGATGAATATTTCCACAGTTAATCATAATGACAAAGAGAGTTTATGGAATTAAATTGTGTATTGAAACATCCCTACGTTTTGAGTGGACACTCCACCAATCATCAGGGGAACAAAATGAAAAGCTCAAAGTGGTATTGAAGAGAGTGAGCAAAAGCTAATAATAAATAAGGTAAGGGTTTTTTACATGCATTAATGAATATAATTATGCCCATTTGATATAGTGACATGTTATGTTGATCTAAAAGACAAATTGAAAAGTTAAAATTTGAATGGTGTTAGCTAGTTCACATAAAGTATCATCACATGAATTAACATTGAACTTGAAGTGAACGTTTCATATATACAGTAAATAATATAAAATTCCTCAAAAAGTAGCTTGAAGAGTATTTATTATACTACAAACATTGAAAAGTGTTTCTTCATGTATACTAAAATTCATTCAAAAATAAAAATTACATTCATGAATCATGTCCACCTAATCTCCTTATATCCACTCAAGCAGATCAAGTACAACTTGTACACCACATTTATTTTCGTTGGTCTTACTGCAATCTTCTTTCTATGGCATCCATGCCGAAACTATGGTATTAATTGGAATATATCCAAGTTCTGTGTCATCAAGATTTGGTACCCAATATTGTTCTAAAATATTTCCCTTGTATTTCCCTAAACTAGGCTGCCACCAATCAATCTTTACATGAAGGGTCTCACTGTCATCATCCTAGAAGATATCTCAGGTGGATTGTTCCATCCAAATCATTTCTCCTTCATCCTCATTACCTGATCTAACAAGAAACAACTTCCTTTTCTCTACATCAATTCTAGGATTGAAAGATGGCTTTGGCTTGTTGCACTTGGGTCCAACATATACCAGTTCATCTATCACATTATCGAAATCCACATCCATAATACTTGATATTGCATGGATTGCATTACCATCAACATTAACATTTTGCCTCATCTTGGGCCAAAAATCATCAGAAGAAGAATCACTTTCATCCAAGGGTGTATGGTCATTATAGATTCCATCTAATGCATCAAGAACTCTTTCCCAATAATCTATTTTTTTATTCCATTCCTCTATAACAATTGGTGATATCTCATTGCCAATAGTCTCTTTCCACATTTTTATGTATGATGTTATTCCTTCCTTTAGTTCTTTTAAATAAACATCATTGTCTTTGGGACGTAAGAAAGATGGATTCCATGTGGGAAATATAGGTCGACCTTCATCATCTATATTCCACAACTCAACTGGTTCTGACCACTTAATGTCTCTGATGGATTCTTTATACCTCATAACTGGAACATCATTGAGTACAAGAAATTGGAAGTACTAGACATTAAGATGTCCAACTAGTGCATTTTTCCCCTCCTTGATGTACCCATTAAGAAAAATTTTGAAGTCATAAACTTTGCCAATAAGTTTAGGTGGAAATGCCTGTTTTTCTTCTATTGTGCAATATGTATCCATCATCTCAGATAAAAATATATATCTGTGCTTTTCAAGTTGGAAGAGATTCTTCCATAGGTTCCATCTATGTCTTCATGGGTGTGCCCCACAAGCAAGAACCCAACCTCAATAGTGATGAAGACACCAAGTGCAATTAATAGTGATAGAAACATGAAAACATAACGATTCTTATTATCACTAGCTACATTGTTCAACTGTATCAATAAATGTTGAGGAAGAGGTTTAAAATCAAGATTTTGATTTTTTGAGCTTCCATTTAAAGATAGGAAAGCATCCTTGTACACTCTACATTTTTAGTAAATAGAGTTTTGAAGTAATGCATTTGAAAGTGGGTTTCTTGAACTTCCACTCTCATAAAGCAAATCACCATACATATCAAGGTGTGGGTCTTCAAGGTCCCCAAGCACTTTGCAAGAGATGTATTGGTAAATTGTGATCCCATGTGTACAAATGGTAGGGATAAATGACCAAAACCTCATGTGTTATGCCCATGTTTTAGCACACCTAAAAATGACAAACCCAAGTTTGTTCTTGCAACAGATTTTGATTTGACATGTAATCTTGGGATTGAAGTCTTTGTTTTGTCCATTTTATCATGGATAATGATCAAGTATTCCTTTGGATATCGCTCTGACATAATTCTATGGGCATAGTAGCAATATCTTCCACACATAACAATCTTGTTATGTTTCTTCAGTGTAGCTCATGCCTTTTCTTCCAGCTCTTTTGTAGTCATTGTCTTCATTTATTCTTTCAACACGATACATTCACTAAATTTACTGAATTTAGTGTTCTTTGAGAATGCCATATATGGAAAATGATTATTCCAAATCTTTCTCATTGTTTGTTGTGATTTTGATGGAAAATTGAGCTCTTGAAGAGCCTCATTGATCTCTTTTAACAAAGAACTTTGGGTGTACGTTGATGGCAGTAGTATTAAAGGAGCAGACATTCCATCTTATTCAACTTGTTTTGCTTGGTTCAGTGAAAAATATGAATTATCCATGACAATTTTGTGCAATATTTCTATGGTTGCCATAGTATGTGCACGTGGTTTGCATTTGTTGGTGTTACCATGAATTCCTTTGACATGTCCTTATTGAAAGTTATGTTGGTAAGTATAGAAGGTGCTTTGAGGAATATTATGTATTTTGTACCATTCTTTCTTACAAATAATATCTCCATTAAACCTTATGTCCTTTACTTTCCTAACAGTAGGAGGTAGGCCATGGCCATGGCTCTTTGACATGATTGTGTTGGAAAGGAGTGAATTCAAGGAAAATTCCCTAATGTCAATTTTTTAAGAGTTCCATACCCCTTCTAGTAGTTGCAATGTCTTTCCTATCCACATGTTGAAGACAATCTTGTTTTCAACATTCATCTACTGCCAAAAGTCGATTTCTTTCTCTTCATCTCTCTGTATTTGAAAGTTTCCAACCCTTTTTGTAGCCACGACTCGTTTAATCCTTTTATATGGCCTCTTTACGTGCATAGCAATTGAGTATGGATCTTTTTCATTATAAATATCACCATCCCATGTGTTTAAGGGACTTGTGTCATCTATAATATCACATACCACCATTTCATTGGGTGCCTCCTTGAAATTTTCATTCACCCTTGTAATCTCACCTTCATTGTCCACCAACTCATTTATTGACCATCTAACCAAACAATGTATAGAATTATCTCAAATCCTACATCTTTCACAATTTATTTCTATGTCTTCAACAAAAACACTGAATTCCTTTTCACCTAACCTTTCACCCTCAACCATGTCATCCTCACTGACATTAACTATGATCCCTTTGACAATGCACATGCTTGTTCCCATGCACTCATGTGTAAGAGAAATTTTTTGCATGTGAATGTAAGCCTATATTGGGGGCATTTACTTGATGATCATGACAATGAGGTTCCAAATCTGATTATGGTGAAATCTCATAAGATCCTGATTTCCCCCTAGTGTATTTTCAAATCATGTTGGATGTGGCAAAAGAGACTAATGTTTTAACACCTTCTCAATGTTAACCACTATGGATCCTTTATTTACCATAATTCCATGCACATTATGACCAATATTTGTATTGAATATGGAGCCTTCACCCACTGTCACTCCACATTGCAAAAGATATACCTTGTCTCCAATAGAAAACGCAAAAGAGACATTTGGAAATATACAACAAATTATACAAACTTAGTATTTGGTCAAAAGTAATAAGCAATGTACTATCAAAAACGCTTAACATGTGCTTCAAGATTTTGATTTACCTTTGTTATGCCTAAAATATATGATCTTCCATGGATGTAAGTCCTGTTCATCAATATATTCCACAATCAAATGTGGTTCAATAACATCAATTATCAAAACCACAACATATCCTACATTAAGCCTTTCTCCACCATAATGAGTTGTAGTATCTGTAGATTCAACCCTTCCTAGTCAAATAACTTGACCATTAATTAGGATATTAACATAGTCCCTCTTATCAAAATTATATTTTCCATTGTAACTCCTCCCAATTTCTGTAAGACATTTGAATTGCAGTTTGTAATTAAGTTTAAACCATATGAATTGTATGTTAAAAAAGGTAATATAGTTGCAATAATTCAAAACAATAGGGTATCCTTTTTGTATTCCATGAAACATTGTTCCCCTACATCTTGTGCGCGCTAGCAAAAGGGAATTTACATATAAATTACATAAAATATATATGAAGAGATAACAATAAGAGTTCCAAGAAGTATTAGAGAATGACATATATCAAATTAGATAAAACCACCAATTTCCTATTTGACTTTGGACATGGCACTTATATTATTGATGTATGTGTATGAATGTGATGGAAATCTAGCTAGAGTTAGCTTCCATTCTTAAAACGTTGCACGATAAATGAAAGTTAAATGTGTGTTAGTTTTCATACTATAGTTTTTCATCTAATAGAACCACATTGTCATCAATCACATTACACCATGATGAAAATATAGTTGGAGTTAGTTTCCATTCATAAAACATTACATGGTGACTAAAAGGTAATCTATGTTAGTTTTCATAAGGTAGTTTGTCATCTAACACACCCACATTGTCATCAAATACATTACACCATAATAGAAATCTAGTAGAGTTAGCTTCCTTCTAAGAACATGGCATGGTGAGTGAAACCTAACCTGCGATAGCTTTCATAAGGAAGGTTTCCATCTAACACAACTACATTGTCATCTATCACATTGCACCACGATGGAAATCTATATGGAGTTAGTTTTCGTTCTTAAAACATTGCACAGTTATTTTAAACTAAAGTGTGTTACTTTTCATAAGGTATATTTTCATTTGACACAACCACATTGTCATCAATCATATTTCACCATGATGAAAATCTAGCTTGAGTTGGATTTCATTCTTAAAACACTGCAATGTGAGTGAAAGGCGATGTGTGTTAGTTTTCACAAGGTACCTTTCTATATAAAACAACCACATTGTCATCAAATATATCACACCATGATGAAAATCTAGCTGGAGTTAGTTTTACTTTTAACAACATGGCATGATGAGATAAAGTTAATGTGTATTAGCTTTCATAAGGTAGTTTTTCATCTACCACAACCAGATTTTCATCAATCACATTGCACCACAATGGAGATCTAGTTGGAGTTAGATTTCATCCTTAAATCGTTGCACATTGAGTGAAATATAATGTGTGTTAGCTTTCATAATGTAGTTTTATATCTAGCACAACCACATTCTCATCAATCACAATTCACCATGATGGAAATCTATTTGGAGTTACATTTCATTCTTAAGACATTACACGGTGAGTAAAAGCTAATATGTTAGCTGTCATAAGTTAGTTTTCTATCTAACATAGCCACATTGTCCTACATTATACCATGATGAAAATTTAGTTGAAATTAGATTTCCTTCTAACAACATGTTATGATGAGTGAAAGTTAATGTGTGTTAGTTCATTGCACCATGATGCAAAGTTAGCTAGAGTTAGATTTTGTTCTTAAAACATTGCACGTTGAGTGAAAGTTAATGTGTGTTAGTTTTCATAAGGTAGTTTTCTATCTAAAACAATCACATTGTTATCAAATACATAACAAGATGATGGAAATCTAGCTATAATTAGCTTAACTTTTAACAATTTGTTAGTTGTCATTCTTAAAGCATTGTACGATGAGTGAAATAAAATGTGTGTTAGCTCATTACACCAAGATGGAAATCTAGTTGGAGTTAGCTTTTGTTTCTAAAACATTGCACGGTGAGTGAAAGTTAATGTGTGTTAGAATTCATAAGGTAGTTTTCTATTTAAAAGAGTCACATTGTCATGAAATACATAACACCATGACGGAAATCTAGTTGAAGTTAGCTTTATTCCTTAAATCATTGCACGATGAGTGAAATCTAATGTGTTAGCTTTCATAATGTAGTTTCCATCTAACAAAACCACGTTGTCATCAATCACAATGCACCATGATGGAAATGTAGTTGGGGTTAGATTTCATAAGATAGTTTTCTATCTAACACAACCAAATTGTCATCAAATACATTACATCAAGATGGAAATCTAGTTGGAGTTAGTTTTTTTCCTAACAGCATGGCATGATGAGTGAAAGCTCATGTGTGTTAGCTCATTACACTCTGATGAAAATCTAGCTCGAATTAGTTTTCTATCTAATAAAACCACATTGTCACATTGCACCATGAGAGAAATTTAGTTGGAGTTAGATTTCGACCTTAAATCATTGTACAGTGAGTGAAATATAATGTATGTTATCTTTCATAATGTAGTTTTTTATTTAGAAAAACCACATTGTCATCAATCAACATGCACTATGTTGGAAATATAGCTATAGTTAGCTTCCATTCTTAAAACATTGCACGGTGTGTAATAGCTAATGTGTGTTAGCTTTGGTAAGGTAGTTTTTCATCTAACATAGCCACATTGTCATCAAATATATTACACCATGATGCAAATCTAGTTGGAGTTAGATTTCCTTCTAACAACATGGCACAATGAGTGAAAGCTAATGTGTGTTAGCTTTCATAAGGTAGTTTTTCATCTAACACAGCCACATTCTCATCGATCACATTGCTCTATGATGGAAATATAACTGGAGCCAAATTTCATCCTTAAATCATTGCACAGTGAGTGAAATATAATGTGTGTTAGCTTTCATAATGTAGTTTTCCATCTATCACAACCACATTGTCATCAATCACAATGCACCATGATGGAAATCTAGCTAGAGTTATTTTTCGTTCTTAAAACATTGCATGGTGAGTAAAGCTAATGTATGTTAGCTTTCATAAGCTAGTTTTCCATCTAAAATGGTCACATTGTTATCAAATACATTACACCACGATGAAAATCTTACTAGAGTTAGCTTTATTTCTAACAACATGGCACTATAAGGAAAAGTTTATGTGTGTTACCTCATTAGACCATGATGGAAATCTAGTTGGAGTTAGATTTTTTTTCAACAACATGGCACGATGAGTGAAAGTTAATATGTGTAATATTTCATATGGCAGTTTTCCATGGAACATAACCACATTGTCATCAATCACATTGCACCGTGTTGGAAATCTAGTTGGAGTTACCTTTTATACTTAAATCATTGCATGATGAGTAAAATCTAATGTGTGTAAGCTTTCATAGTCTAGTTGTCCATCTAGCACAACCACATTGTCATCAATCACAATGCACCATAATGGAAATCTAGTTGGAGTTAGCTTTCATTCTTAAAACATTGCATGATGAGTAAAGATAATGTCCATTAGCTTTAATAAGGTAGTTTTCCATCAAACACAACCACATTGTCATCAAATACATTACACCATGATGGAAATCTAATTGGAGTTAGCTTTCCTTCTAACAACATGGCACTATAAGGGAAAGCTTATGTATGTTAGCTCATTACACCATGATGGAAATCTTGTTGGAGTTAGATTTTCTTTTAACAACATGGCACAATAAGTGAAAGCGAATGTGTGTTAGCTTTCATAAAGTAGGTTTCCATGTCACAAAACCACATTGTCATCAATCACATTGTGCCATGTTGAAAATATAGCTGAAGTTAGATTTCATCCTTAAATCATTGCAGAATGAGTAAAATCTAATGTGTCTAAGCTTTCATAGTGTAATTTTCCATCTACCACAACCACATTATCATCAATATCAATGCACCATGATGGAAATTTATTCAGAGATAGATTTTGTTCTTAAAACATTACATGGTCAATAAAACTAATGTATGTTAGCTTTCATAAGGTAGTTTTCCATCTAACACAACCACATTGCACCATGATGAAAATCTAGATGGAGTTAGCTTTTTTTCTAACAACATGGCACTATAAGGGAAAACTTATGTGTGTTATCTCATTACACCATGATGGAAATCTAGGTGGAGTTATCTTTCCTTTTAACAACATGGCATGATGAGTGAAACCTATCGTGTGTTAGATTTCATAAGGTAGTTTTCCATGTAACACAACCACATTGTCATCAAGCACATTGCACCGTGTTGGAAATCTAGTTGGAGTAAGTTTTCATCCTTAAATCATTGCACGTTGAGTGAAATCTAATGTGTGTAAGTTTTCATAGTGTATTTTTTCATCTAGCACAACCACATTGTCATCAATCACAATGCACCATGATGAAAATCTAGCTGGAGTTAGCTTTCATTCTTAAAACATTGCACGGTGAGTAAAGCTAATGCGTGTTAGCCTTCATAAAGTAGTTTTTCATATAACACAATGACATTATCATCAAATACATTCCACCATGATGGAAATCTAGCTGGAGTTAGTTTCCCTTCTAACAACATGGCACTATAAGGGAAAGCTTATGTGTGTTAGCTCATTACACCATGATGGAAATCTAGCTGGAGTTAGCTTTTCTTTTAACAACATGGCACGATGACTGAAAGCTAATGTGTGTTAGCTTTCATAAGGTAGTTTTCCATGTAACACAAACACATTGTCATCAATCACATTATGGAGTGTTGGAAATTTAGCTGAAGTTAGCTTTCATCCTTAAATTGTTGCACGGCGAGTAAAATATAATGTGTGTAAGATTTTCTTGTGTAGTTTTTTATCTAACACAACCACATTGTCATCAGTCACAATGCACCATCATGGAAATCTATCTGGAGTTAGTTTTCATTCTTAAAACATTGCATAGTGAGTAAAACCTAATGTGTATTATATTTTGTAAGGTAGCTTTCCATCTAACACTACCACATTGTCATCAAATACATTATACCATGATGGAAATCTAGCTGGAGTTAGCTTTCCTTCTAACCTGGCACTATGAGTGAAAGCTTATATCTGTTAGCTCATTACACCATTATGAAAATCTAGTTGGAGTTAGATTTATTTTTAACAACATGGCACGATGAGTGAAAGATAATTTGTGTTATCTTTCATAAGGTAGTTTTTTATTTAACACAACCTCATTGTCACATTGCACCATCATGGAAATCTAGCTAGAGTTAGCTTTAAACCTTAAATCGTTGCACGGTGAGTGAAATATAATCTTTGTTAGCTTTCATAATCTTGTTTTTCATTTAGCACAACCACATTGTCATCAGTCAAAATGCACCATGTTGAAAATCTAGCTAGAGTTATCTTTCGTTCTTTAAACGTTGCACGATGAGTAATAGCTAATGTGTGTTAGCTTTCATAAGGTAGCTTTCCATCCAACATAGCCACATTGTCATCAAATAAATTAAACCATGATGCAAATCTAGATGGAATTATCTTTCATTCTAACAACATGGCATGATGAGTGAAAGATAATGTGTGTTATCTTTCATAATATAGTTTTCCATCAACACAACCACATCGTCATTGATAACATAGCACCGTGATGGAAATCTAGCTAGAGTTAGCTTTTGTCCTTGAATCATTGCACAATGAGTGAATTCTAATGTGTGTTAGCTTTCATAATGTAGTTTTCCATATAGCACAACCACATTGTCATCAATCACAATGCACCATGATGGAAATCTATCTAGAGTTAGCATTCATCCTTAAAACATTGCATGGTCAATAAAGTTAATGTCGGTTAGTTTTCATAAGGTAGTTTTCCATCTAAAACAGCCACATTTTTATCAAATACATTACATCATGATGAAAATCTAGCTGAAGTTATATTTTCTTCTAACAACATGGCACTATAAGGGAAATTTTTTGTTTGTTAACTCGTTACACCATGATGGAAATCTAGTTGGAGTTAGCTTTCCTTTTAACAAGATGGAACGATGAGTGACAGCTAATGTGTTTTAGCTTTCATAAGTTAGTTTTTCATTTAACAAAATCACATTGTCATCAAGCACATTGCACCATGTTGAAAATCTAGCTGGAGTTACCTTTCATCCTTAAATCGTTGCACGGTGAGTGAAATCTAATGTGTGTAAGCTTTCATAGTGTATTTTTCCATCTAGCACAACCGCATTGTTATCAATCACAATGCACCATGAGGAAAATATAGTTAGAGTTGGTTTCCATTCTTAAAACATTGCACGGTGAGTAACACTAATGTATGTTAGTCTTCATAAGGTAGTTTTTCATCTAACACACCCACATTGTCAACGAATACATTACACCATGATGGAAATCTAGCTGGAGTTAGCTTTCCTTCTAACAACATGGCACTATAAGGGAAAGCTTATGTGTATTAGATCATTACATCATGATGGAAATCTAGTTGGAGTTAGATTTTATTTTAACAACATGACACAATGAGTGAAAAATAATGTGTGTTAGTTTTCATAAGGTAGTTTTCCATGTAACACAACCACATTGTCATCAATCACATTGGGTTGTGTTGGAAATCTAGCTGAAGTTATATTTCATCCTTAAATCGTTGCACGGTGAGAGAAATCTAATGTGTGTAAGATTTCATAGTGTATTTTTTCATCTAGCACAGCCACATTGTCATCAATCACAATCTACCATGATGGAAATCTAGCTGGAGTTAGCTTTCTTTCTTAAAAAATTGCACGATGAGTAAAATCTAATGTGTGTTAGTTCTCATAAAGTAGTTTTCCATATAACACTACCACATTGTCATCAAATACATTACACCATGATGAAAATATAATTGGAGTTATCTTTCCTTCTAACATGGCACTATGAGTGAAAGCTTATGTGTTATCTCATTACACCATTATGAAAATCTAGCTGGAGTTAGCTTTCTTTTTAACAACATGACACGATGAGTGAACTTATCATTACCAAGTGGTTTTGTCATTATGTCAATATTTTGTCTACTGTAGGACAATAATAAAGGCAAATGTCTTGATTGTCAACCAACTATCTGATGTAATTGTGATGAACTTCAATATGCTTAGTTATGGCATGATAGACTGAATTTTTTGCCATTTTGAGAGCACTTTCATTGTCATAAAAAAGTGAGGTTATCACTTCTTGGTCAAGTTGAAGATCAACCAATATTCTTCGTAACCACATTGCCTCACAAACTGTACTTAAGTCTGCCTCATATTTTTTGTCAATGGTGGATAAGGCAACTGTAGGTTGTAGATTACTTTGCCATGAAATTACCTTCCTAAACCAAGAGTGAACACATAACCTATTTCTAACTTCCTTGTATCAACTGATCCATCCTAATTGAAATCAATATGCTTTGCTAGCATGGAGTCAACAGATCTCTGATATAGAATGCCAAAGTCAAGGGTCCCTTTGAATATTGATGGACTCATTTTTCAACTTGCCAATGTAACTCTTCGAGATTAGACATGAATTGAGAAAGAGACAAATCACTAAAAAACATAGATCTGATTGGGTGGTAGTAAGATAAATCAAACTATCAACCAATTTCCAATACAATGACTCATTGACTAGTGGTGAGTCCGTGTAAGTTGAGAGTTTTATGCCAACTTCCATAGGTGTATATGTAGGAATACATTCAATCATTCTGAATTTTTTGAAGAGTGGTTTGGCATACTTGACTTGTGATAAAAAAGATAGAGTTCTTAGATTGCAAAAATTCTACACCTAAATAATAATGAAGCAGGCTTTAATAAGTAATTTCAAAAATAGATCAAATATCAAATTTCACCTATTGAATCTTCTTGGCACTGCTTTTGGTGATGGGAAGACCATCAACATAGATAAAATAAGATCAATATATCATCGTCACTATTTTTGACGTAGCAAGTGGGTTCATAATAGGTTTTTCTAGCTCTAGAATCTCTAAGGTATTGATCAAGTTTGAAATACCAAGCTTCAAAATCTTGCTTGAGTCCATACAAGGAATTTACCATCCATACAAGGACTTTACCAACCAACAAACCAGATGTTTTTTTCCAAAAAAATGAAACCCTTGCGGTTACATCAAGGCACTTTTAACATCCATCTGTATATCTTCCATCCAGAATGAGTAGAAATGGAGATAACTAGTTGGAATGTTACCATTTTTGCTGTGGGGGCAAAGTTTTATTCACCGTACACCCCTTAATATTGTACATATCCTTGGCAACAATAAAAGCTTTTTATTTGTCTAAAGAACCATCTAGTTTATATTTGACTTTAAAAATCCATTTACAACCAAGTGCTTTCTTCCCTAGAGGCAATGTAGACAGTACCCAAGTCTTGTTTTTCATCTATGCATCATATTTCACTTTCATGGCAGCCTCTGATTCAAGTTTTCCTTTGAATTCTTCAAATTTTCTAGGTTCAAATACCTGACACAAAAACAACAGAAGTTAGAGAAAAATTATGCTCACTGCCTTGCACAATTTGTTTCCTCAATCATGTAGTCTTTCCTTCTAGTTCCTTTGGTAACTCATCTTCTCAATATCCTTCCATCATGGTATAATACCACTTCTGTTTCCTTTGTTGGCCCTCTTGGTCTTTCTATGAAGATCAAGAATCCCTCTCTATTATGAATATTGAGAATCCCCCTCTTCTTCACAAAACCCCTCCTTGGAACTTGACTCCTATGATGTTTTCGGCTCTGAGTCCTGTTTGATTTCAACACTAGAACTTGTTCTTGAATGAGCAACAATTTCCCATACACTACTTAGTACTATCCATATATTTACCATCATCATAGAAGAATGATATTTTCTCATCTACAACGTCTCTATTAATCACAATTTTGTTCGTAGAAACATCCAGTTATTCATTAGGAATGTTTTTCCTTGGGAATATTTGAAAAAGCAATACAACTGAAAATACAAAAAATATCTTACAAAAGGTTTTCTGCCTGACCATGAATCCTCATGAGTGATATCCTGCAAATATTTACAACGATTTTTGTTAAGGATGTAAACCACAACATTCACTGGTTTTTCCCAGTATGGCTATGGTGCATTCTGGCTATGCACCATGCACTTTGCCATCTCCACAACTATCTTATTTATTCTTTCCATGACTCCATTTTGTTGTGGAGTGTATGGAGTGGTATAACACCTATGTTTACCTTCCATTTTGCAAGATTCTTTGAACTAAGTTGAAACAAACTCACCTCCATTATCATATCCTAAAGCTTTCATTTTTTTACTTATTTGTTTCTCTACCAAAGCTTTTCATGTTACAAAACTCGAACAACAACTTGACTTATTATTCATAAAACAAACCCTAATTTTCCTTGAATAGTCATCAACCAGTTTTAGGAAATACTTATCTCCATATATTGTAAGTGTTTTCATTGGACCATCCAAATCAACATGTACTAGGTCCAAAACTCATTTGGCTTGCCATGTTTTATTGTCAGTATCGAATGAAAGCCAATGTTGTTTTCATAACTAACAGCCTGCACATATCTCTAACAATCCTGCACATACCTCTAACAATCCTGAATGGATGGAAGGCCATCCACCATATTAGTCTTATTAGGTACAAATAAATATTCATAACTTAGGTGTATATACCTTTCATGCCAGAGTACATTTGTATTCTCTACCACAGCTGGTGCATGTGCCTTTGTTGTTTTTAGAATCAACCAGTCTATACAACCATTTTTCACCAATACAAACGATAGTCACCTTGTTATCATGAGAGTAGTGACCATATATTTGCTTCCTTGAAAATTTACAAAAAATATTAGGGTTCATAGCTATCTCACTAATAGACGACATTTTTTCTCATGTTAGAAACATATCGAACGTTTTTGAAAGTATAACTTAAAGTATTGTTTAGTATGACATGAACAACCTCACATCCTCTAACATAGTGAGTCCATCCATCACCCAAAGCAATAAATTCACTATTACTCTTATCTTTAATGAAATTTACATACTAGTTTCTGTGACACTTTGTTATAGTTGATTTTACCACTCGAGGTGAATCACACTTTGTATGTCCTTTCTCTATCTTTTTGCAGACTCCTTAGACCCCTTGGACCATTTTTTGTCCTTTGATGTTTCCTTGAACATCCCTAAAAACATGTGTAAATTGATATATGCGACTTTTAAACCCTTAATCGAGTATATATGGGGGTTTGACCCCTAAAACTGCATACATCGGGATGTGTGCATAATCCAAATACTTTTGGAGTTTTCCTTGACATGGATCCAAATCACTTAACTCCTGGCCTTCCCGATGCCTTGAGATCGCTCGGATTCAACCTTTCATTATACCTTTGAAAAGCTATATAAGGAACTCTATGGTACATTGAAGGCATATGAGAGAATTGAGAGCAAAGAAACTATAGTCCATTGTTGTCGAAACTTATGCTTGAGTCTACATCCCTTTGTCCCTTGGAGCACTTTTGTGTTCTTCCCAAGATTGCCTTTTGCTTGTGAGCTTGCTATCGAGAGATGGAGGATTGAGGTGGTAGAGGCCCAAGTGGGGGATTCAGTTTCTCCGATTCGCAGACGTGTCGATAGAGGTTGTATCCATTGCAATCTTTGATTTTATATTAATAGAAATATCTTTTCCTGCCCAATAATGTGTGTTTGAATGAATATTTTATCCATGGGATGTTTTCAAATGTTGATACATTGTTGATTATATATGCTAGAATGGATCTAACACCAATATATATAGTATGCTTGTATTGTTTACTTGTTGTTGAGAAAGTAATCTATCAATTCAAGCTGAAGTTGGAAAGCTCAATGGGGATCTACTTCAATCGTCTATAATAAGGTACGAGGTCTGATCCTTTAGTGCTAGATATTTAATTTCTATTGCATATTGGAAAGGATTGATTTCTAGAGTCAAGCTATATGTTGTGGTACCCCAAGCCATAGGAATTTCTCTCCGTAATAGAATTCGCGTCTCCGCTGGGGAGTTCCTAGTAGTTGTCCTTTGGGGAGTTTTTAGTTTGAATTACTCTTTCTCTCTTATTTCTTTTTCAGGTCTAGGGGCATGTTTTCCTGGTAGTGTCTGATTGGTGTGAAGTTTGTCTCAGCTTGTTTATTTTCCTTGATTTTTATGCACTTTTCTTCCCGTATGCGAGTTTTGGACTCACAGTCGCGTATACATGCCGTTTTCTCTGCTAGTTTCACGTATACACATGGGTTTACTGTGAACAGTCACGTATGCCCTTAGTTTTTTCTTTTAGAGGAATTTAAATGGTTGCTGGGTGAAGTTTGATTATTGCTGAGTCTCCTTTGATACTACCTGAGTCTGTATACACCTCTATTTCAGACCAGAGATGTTTTTTTTTAGGGTAAACTTTTTTTTTAAGAATGTTCTTGTCGTTGCATTTTCAATTTTTTGTTTTGGGATTAGTGCATTAGATTTATTTTACCTTATTTCTTTGCTTGAGTGCTGCTTGAGTGTGCTTGCAGAGTTTGGGGGTTGTAGAATCATTCTTTTGCGTTTTGTATCTCATTTTATTTCAAAAAATAGGAAAATATTTGCTTATCATCATGCATTGCATTTTGCATTTTGCATAGTACTTGCACTAGATTTTCTTTGGAGTATTAGTCAGGATTTCATATAGGAAAGCTTGCATTTATCATTTGAAGAAAATTGTGCATTTCACATAGTAACATACCTTGTTTTCATGGAAACAATGCATTTGCATTGATTGTTAGGTGTGCATTTTACTTCATGTTGTGTCATAACACCAATTTTTACACATGTAAATAAATAAACCGATCACCATAAAAGTTTTTATATAACATCCAAAATGTGGTAATACATAGTGTCATGATACAAAATTGGAGCTCTCGAGCCACCAAGATATAATACATGGTAGTACAAAATGTATAACTCCCAAGTATCTAAGCCTGTGGAGGAGGAGGAGGGTTGTGATCATGGAAGGTCACTACGGCTCTAGCTAGCCATCAGAATAATCACACCCATGCTCGTGGTACACCCACCACCTGGAGCTACATAGCCTCAGGCAAGTCCTCGACTTGCACCATGGGAACCCTGTGTGTCAGCCTCACAAAATTGGTATGAATGCTCTGGAGCGTCCACTCTGCATCCACACCTGTGATATCATCTCCTCTTCCCCTCCATCTGTGACAAGGGAATCCTTCAGGCTGTCGTGGTCCCACATATGCATGCCAATGGTAGATGTCACTATGTATTGTCACACAAAAATATGTCTTTTGATTCCATATAATCAAAAAACATAAAAAAATTAAATAACTCAAAAAATTAAAAGAGAGGGTTATGGTTCATTACCTATATCGCGATATGCCAATCCTGGTGGTAGCAGCATGTCCGGGTCTCCCTAGAAATATATCCCCACATAGGGGTAGTCATCGATGGCAACTATCTGTCGTTTCCACCATGGAAAGAAATCAGCTGGATACGGGTTGGCAACCCTACCTCCCCCCAGTCCGCGCATCGCATCTACCTAACACTATTGGGCCAGATCTCGAACCATGTGAAGAGGAACCTCAACTCTGGGGCTCAATCCTGGAACATGCTTGAAGAAAAACATGCTCAATATACTGTTGAACCCAAATTTCTGCACTCTTCCCACCTTACACTCACTGAGCTGATGTTTCATGTTTCTCAATAGTGTAGTGCTCCAGTCATAAACCATGGGTCTCATGCACTCCACTACATAGAAAATCAGAGGCCATGAGGCCTGGTGGAGTGATGCCAAGCCTGCTATCCTACCCAATGTCAATAGTATGGCCTTTAGGCCCAGCACCTGTATATAGTTGGTTGGGACCTGGCTCCCCACCTTCTTTGTGTCTGGATAGCAGTACACCGTAGTGTACTCATCGATATTCTGGCCATCTCCGAGCCCACCACAAGAATGAAGGTTTACTACTTCCCCCCATCGAGAAATACCAGTAATGAAGTATATGTCCTGCACCTGTATAGTGAGGGACATCCCATCTATCTGGAAGGACTCAGAGTCTGGATCCCAGTAATCCACCAGCATCTGCAATAGTCTTGGTTTGGCCCTCAAACCACCAAGACACTAAAACTTATAGATTCCACATGCACGAAGATCTTGTTGAGCGATTAGATCAGCCCTTACTACCTCCTCTACCTCACCATGTTCACACTCTCTCCATTCTAGGACCATCCTGCATAAAAAATTGTAGGTTTTCCCATTAGATTACTTAAAAAAACCTCATGCACGGCCACACACGCGACTGTTTGCCAAATAGACGTGTATGTATGCGACTGTGGGGGCATTTTCTACGTATATGCAGCCCTATACCTGGAAAAACCCTCGATTTCTGCGTGGGCCATACCGCCCTTTTTAGTTTGGCCTAGAAACCTCAAATGACCATGGAATTTGATAAAAATTGCATCAAAATGGAAGAGAAGAGCATGGGTAAGTGCCTGGAAGAAACGGTAGTGGATTCTGCAAGCTGGATCTCCTGGAATTCACTGTTGAAAATATGAGCTCGATTGGGTAAAAATTTCAAATGTTTTATAATGTTTTGAATTATTTTACTATTTATAGAAAATTTTCAAATTTTTTGAAAATTTTTACCCCCTTTCCTATAGTTTCGACAATTTCTAATCATTTTGGACCGTTTTTTACCTAACTCATGATGTAGGAGGCCTTTTTCAATGTTGTTTCATCCATTGGATTGACCCGTTCGTGTCAATCTTAGGTATCATGTCTAAACTGGCATATATGTTAGGTTTCACCAATATTTTCATTTTGCATGACCTTATGACCGTTTCATCATAGCCTTAGGTACGAACCCACTCTATTATGTCACAGAACCTTCTTGTTGTTTTAGAAGTGGCATGGTATGAGTGGCAGAGATTGAACTTACATGGGTACCCTAGTTAGCGCCTTATTTGCATTTGGTTCCCATGCTAACATTTTGTCCTTTAGGGTGTGGGAGTCTGTTGCATAGTATTGCCATGACATTTTGCAAGAGCCTCATACTCCTCTTGATCTTTTGCTGGCTATTTTCCTTAGGACTCCCTTATGTCAAGTTGTAATTACATTATCATGGGATTTTCATGCCTTATTGAGCCTTATGTCGGCTTCCATGACATTGCACTTCAGCCATATAGCCCGAGCTTGTCTCATGTCTAGCCATGCAGAGCCATTTTATATATCCTTTGTAGCTTGATTCCCTTTTTATCGGGAGGGGGTTTTCGCCCGAGTGTTGATATCCTACACATGTGTCCTTGCATTGAGAATAGGTATGGTCCACTACTTGGAACTAGTTTGTTTGCCCCTATGACACTCGTCTCCTCCTAGTTTGTAACTATAAAGTAGTTTTATTCTTTTTCAAGCTTTTTAAATATTTGAAAAAGTCCAAAAAAATAAAAAAACCAAAAATCCAGACAAGGAAAGATGTTATCTTTGGTAGCTATCGAGTAGTGTCACCTTCGAATAGAGAACTGTATATCACATACATTGGTTGGGTTTATAGCTTGACTTTAGGAGCCGTATTCATTTATCTAAGTTTATCTCTACCGACTGGTTCAGCTTCCAGTCCCCATCGATCCTCTGTCGATGCCTCCTATGTCATAGAGATGTCCCAGTTTGTATATCGAGTCTATGCTTCCTTTATTTAGTCACCATTTGCCGTTATGCTCTTGCTCAAAAGAAGTTGAAACCTGAGTCGGCCATTCCTCAGTTATCTTGACTTTGCATGTTGGCCATTCCTGGTACAGTTACTGGTTCGTGCACCTTATGATCGAGTCCTTCCACATTATACAACTTTGTTAAGTACCTCATGTTGGATGATGGGGGATGCCTTAATGCCATCCTTCCAGCGGATTTCATCCCATCGACTTCAGATCATTTATTCTGGGATTGGAATCTAGAGTCAGTTTGAGTGCCTTGAGACTTGCAGTAATCAGTGGCAGGTTCTCTCGCCATAGACAGTCCTTGGGAATACATCAATGTCCCTTGATCAATGGATCCTCTCAAGTGTTTAACCTCAACACATTTATTCACACTTGTTAGTTTTCACTCTAGTACCTTGATTCCCATTTTCATTATCGGTGGGTGATCTCACATCTATTAATGGCATACATCAATGACCGGTAATCAGACAATGGACTACTATGTTTGACCTCGACACCTCTATTCACATAGTAGGACATGTATTCGTAGCGGTTTGTGTAGAATACCTTCCAGATTGGTGGCATCTTGTATATGCTACCTCCTTGATCGTGCCACTATTCATGCGATTTCAGCTCTCGTGACTTGATTCTAGTATATGTTAGACATTTCTAGCTATTATGGAGATCTTAATCCATTATATATCTTTAGCCATTGTGGAGATCATGATCTTTTCTATATCTTCATCATGGAGATTCTGATCTATGTATATTGTACGTGGTGATGACCACTTATATGATATCTTGTATCATGCCTATTCATTGCCATTGTACTCTTATGTATCCGGGACTGTTATATGTATTTGCAGTTATGTGCAGACTTGTATCATTGTACTATGCTGATTGGCTGGCTGGTCTTCCATTTGGGATTATTCATCACTCCACTTCTGGGATGGACTTATAATTTATTTTGGCCATCGTATGACCCCTCTGACCTCACACATTAGGGGACATCTGTTATAGCTGATTTTACCACTCCAGGTGAATCACACTTTGTATGGCCTTCCCCTGTCCCTTTGTAGACTCCTTAGACCCATTGGACCATTTTTGGGCCTTTGATGTTTCCTTGACCATCCCTAAAAACATGTGTAAATTGATATACGCAACTTTTAAACCCTTAATTGCGTGTATACGTGGGTTTAATCCCTAAAACTGTGTACATTGGGATGTGTGCATAATCCAAATGCTTTTGGAGTTTTCCTTGACATGGATCTGACTCACTTGATTCTTGGCCTTCCCTATGCCTTCGGAGTGCTTGGATTCGACCTTTCATTACCCCTTTGAAAAGCTATATAAGGAACTCTATGGTACATTGAAGGCATATGAGAGAATTGAGAGCAAAGAAACTATAGTCCATTGTTGCCAGAACTTATGCTTGAGTCTACATCCCTTTGTCCCGTGGAGCACTTTTGTGTTCTTCCCAAGCTTGCCTTTTTCTTGTGAGCTTGATATCGAGAGATGGAGGATTGAGGTGGTGGAGTCCAAGTGGGGGATTAAGTTTCTCTGATTCGAAGACGTGCCGATAGAGGTTATATCCATTGTAATCTCTAATTTTATATTAACAAAAATATCTTTTCCTATCCAGTAATGTGTGTTTGAATGAATATTTTATCCATGGGATGTTTTCAAATGTTGATACATTCTTAATTATATATGCCAGAATAGATCTAACACCAGTATATATAGTATGCTTGTATTGTTTACTTGTTGTTGAGGAAGTAATCTATCAATTCAAGCTGAAGTTGGAAAGCTCAATGGGGATCTACTTCAACCATTTGGAATAAGGTACGAGGTCTGATCCTTTAGTGTTAGATATTTAATTTCTATTGCATATTGGAAAGGATTGATTTCTGGAGTCAAGCTGTCTGTTGTGGTAGCCCAAGCCATAGGAATTTCTCTCTGTAACACACTTGTAGTGGTGAGATGCACCTGAGTGGAATACCAGGCTATAGACTTAGTTTATTGATTATGTAATGCCTCAAATGCAAAATCACCCACTGCTTCTTCTTCACCTCTTTTGGCAACATTTACATGCCTTGATCTCATTTGACCACGTGCCAAGTCGTATTGTTTTTTTGGCAATATCTCTTGAAGTGTCAAGGCTTATTACAATAATAAAATTTGAATTTGTTCTCTTTGATACATTGCTAGCATTTTTTTTTGTCTTTTCCTTTGAACTCTGCACTTGATGCACTCATTATAGTGGATGGAGTTGATTCTTCTATCTAATCTAGCCTCCTTTCATTTTGTACAAAAAAGTGTTAATAACTTCTCAAATGTAAGTTGTTGGTTCTCCCCAAGTAGATGTAAGGACTCAACAAATGAATCAAAGGACGGCGGAAAACTTCGCATCAATAAAGAAACCATATCCTCATCATCCACCGGCTTCTTAATAGCAAAAAAATGATCATTAAGACTGGTCCTCCTTCCTGTAACTTGGTGGAAACGTTAAAACAAAAGATTTTTAAAATACGATGACCACCCAACTTATGATGCTTCATACTTATTTTGGAGATTTTTCCACAATATAGGTGCTACAATGGAATTTCTTACTTCTGGAACTAATGTGTCTGCCACTGACAGTTTGAGAAGCATAATTGCCTCTTTATGTCTTTTATCATAGTTTTTGGTATAATTTGTTGGTATGTATTCTTTACCTAAGATCATAGTGGAAAAAATCGCAATTTTTTCTAGCTGTCAATTTTTCGGCCCGAAAAAATCGTGATTTTTCAAAAAATTGGACATCGGAAAAATCGGGAAAATTGGTAAAAATCGGCAAAAAATGGGAAAATCGGGGAAAAAACAGGCAAAAAATCAAGAAAATCAGGAAAGATCAGGGAAAAACGAGAAAATTTGGGAAATAGGGGAAAATCGGTAAGCTAATTTTGACCCTATTGAAGTACAAAATTTGCATTTTTTAATGCTTTTCGCAGTTTGCCGATTTTTTCGCCGATGTTGCCGAGAAGATGTTTTCTAGACCCTCGTCGATTTTTTGCTGATACCGATTTTTTCCACTATGGCTAAGATGGTTTGTTCAAGATCTCTAAATTCAATAATGGTTAGTATCTTATGACTCCATAAACTGTAATTCTTTCCAATCAATTTGTCACACTTCGGAAAGAATAAATGACACTAACTAGCCATTACTAACACAAATCAAAGAGTGAAGACTACAATTTAGCACAAGCTTAATACCATTGAGAGTACTCCATCCAATTAGTTTAGGAAACCTCCTTCGTGTCGATAGTAGCTTTGAATTTCCACCCAGTGGCTGTGCAATACTTCCACTCTCCAATTCGCAGCATGTCATCATTCCGTCACACAGTAGTTTCATGGTCAATACCAAGGTTGTGGCTAATCCTCGATGAGCTTACTTTTATCATGCGGATACACCACAAGATCACAGTTGTTGTCCCAACGAAAACTCCTCAATTTAGCTTCATATTAGGTCGCAATAGGTTTGAATGTCAACTTTCCTATATCAATATTATAGTAAGTATATTTTGTAAAAATCAAAGTCTACCATCAATAGTAGAAATTCCAGAAAATGCAGAACATGGTCAAGATTTACCCATGCTTTCATAGCTTTTAATATCCACCATGAGAGTCATACAACAGCTGCATACATGCAATAAGATTTAACCATGATTCTAGTGACTACAGGTGCCATGAACTCTTGGAAGATCATGTAAATTGCATCACAGAGATGTAATCACATATAGAGACCATAAAAAAGGAGATAAAATTAATTTTATCTAAGAATGACTTTGGCAGTGTAGGCAGGTCTCGTTACAGTACTAAGGGGATTTTGAGAAAACAGATCTCACCATCGCCTGGATTCTCGAGTTTATTTCTACATTGTCACTGTAGATAGACATGAAAGAAATAAATCCAACAAATAGTACAGGTTCAACATCAAATTTTGTAAAAGGTAAAAGGTTATGAGGGCAAGGTGGCATTGTGAAAGGAAGGAAAACCAGATGGCATTGGATCTGCTAGGTGGTATTGTACAACAAGTTTAGTATTTCTAGAATTAAATGGTCTTTTTGGGACAAATGATAATAGGCTAGGAAACATGAACACCCTCTAGAAAGTCTACGTTTCTTTGTGAAACGTACCTGCAATTTTGAAGTTAGTGTTTTTTTTTAGAGATGATCCTCTAGGAATAAAATGATTTTAAGAACATAAGTATTTACTGAAACTTGATTAGCAAGTGATTGTGTGTGCGATAGTAGTTGTTTTTTCTCTGAGGAATTTCAGAATATTCAAATTTAGAGTTTGTTGTTGTTATCTAAATTGTTACAGCTGTAAGTTTTCAATCACCAATTCTTAGCAAAAAGTAGTAAAATCAAATGCCCTTAAGCCCAAGATGACCATGGAAAACAATGCTCAAGATATATAGCACAATGAGATATTCAAACAAATAAATCATGCAAATGCCAACCTCCACCATGGACAACCAACAAATAACCAACAATTCTGCCTATTGTGCATTAACAGCTCACAGTCTGGACTCTGGGGCATGCAAAGGGTTGAGGGCTTAAACATCAACATCAAACCCTACAAACAGACTGGCCAAAGAACAACTTGGCCTCATATATTAGTGAACGAACAAGTGAAATCAATAATAACAAAACCGTGATAAAGCTCAAATGTAACAAAGGGCAAGAAAAACACAAGGCAGAGTCACTCAACCAAACAACAATTCCTACCCATCAACCAAAAACAATGCACTAAAAATGAAACATAGAGGAAGGTATGAGTCTACCTTTATCCAAATATAGCTGAACACATAATTTGGATGCAGTTTCAAACTTTTCAATAGCCAACAGTCAATGAACAAAAACACTTACAACCCAGGATAATAGTCATGGCCAAGAAATCAATTAACTGAATGTGCAAAGGGTCGAGCTGTCAACTCCTCAAAACCAAAATGCAAGAAGATGCTACAAGGGAGAGAGAAGGCTAGGTTATCAAAAGCACTTATCAAAAATCAACCATCAGATCTCTCACCAACGGACCTGATCAAACATAGTACACCCACTACCCCCATGCAACATTAAATGATATTCACTAGGGTCAGTACAGAGGTGGAGAAGTGGTAATCCCAAAAACCAATAGCCAAACACCCAAATCCCAAGGATGGATTGGCAGGGCTAATCATGTCCAAGATCAAACTTCCAAAACCTAGTTTCTTAAAGCTAGACATTCCAATGATTGTTATAACTTCCATGGGTTTAACACTAGTTAGGAAATTACAAGATCACACATAAGACAAGATATCAGCTAGCTACTACATATTTAAATGAGATGAGTGCCAATTTGACATTATTCATTATATATCTAAATCGTACTTGTCATCCTAAAGTATTTAGTTGCAGAGCTCTCAACTGATTTTAAAGATTAGAGAAAGAATATCTTGCATATAAAGGTGAACACAACAAACTGTATATAGATAGCAATGTTATTCATTCCTTAATCAGTGCTAGGTAAGCTACTGCATAAAACCAACTTATGGTGACAAAAATTGCAGAAAATAGTCAACAACGCAAGGACTAGGGAAAATAGATGGAAATTTTACAGAAATAGAAGTTTGTATAGCACATGAAGAAAACAAAAGTAGATATAGGCACCTACAGTAGTGCTCCAACATCCAGCTTCTCCTTTAAACCATTGAGAATATCAGCTAGTTGTGAATTAAATCACCATACAGTATAAAAATATGTTGTGTGAAATTAGTTACAATTCAGAAATGAAGAATAATATTGCATTTTAAGAAGAAACATGAGAAAAATATGACATGTTATACTTGAGTGAAATTTTTTACTTTCATTTATAGTATGTCAATAATCTGTATTGGATGTTGCTGATACCGATTTTTTCCACTATGCCTAAGATGGTTTGTTCAAGATCTCTAAATTCAATAATGGTTAGTATCTTATGACTCCATAAACTGTAATTCTTTCCAATCAATTTGTCACACTTCGGAAAGAGTAAGTGACACTAACTAGCCATTACTAACACAAATCAAAGAGCGAAGACTACAATTTAGCACAATCTTACTACCATTGAGAGTACTCCATCCAATCAATTTACTAAACCTCCTTCGTGTCGATAGTAGCTTTGAATTTCCACCCAGTGGCTGGGCAATACTTCCACTCTCCAATTCATAGCATGTCATCATTCCTTCACAAAGTAGTTTCATGGTCAATACCAAGGTGGTGGCTAATCCTCGATGACCTTACTTTTATCATGCAGATACACCACAAGATCACAGTTGTTGGCCCAACAAAAACTCGTCAATTTAGCTTCATATCAGGTCGCAACAAGTCTGAATGTCTACTTTCCTATATCGATATTATAGTAAGTATATTTTGTAAAGTTCAAAGTCTACCATCAATAGTAGAAATTCCATAAAATGCAGAACATCGTCAAGATTTACCCATGCTTTCATAGCTTTTAATATGCACCATGAGAGTCATACACCAGCTGCATACATGCAATAAGATTTAACCATGATTCTAGTGACTACGGGTGTCATGATCTCTTGGAAGATCATGTAAATTGCATCACAGAGATGTAATCACATATAGATTCCATACAAAAGGAGATAAAATTAATTTGATCTAAGAAAGACTTTGGCAGTGTATGTACGTCTCGTTACAGTGCTAAGGGGATTTTGAGAAAACAGATCTCACCATAGCCTGGATTCTCGAGTTTATTTCTACATTGTCACTGTATATAGACATGAAAGAAATAAATCCAAGAAATAGTACAGGTTCAACATCAAATTTTGTAAAAGGTACAAGGTTATGAGGGCAAGGTGGCATTGTGAAAGGAAGGAAAACCAGATGGCATTGAATCTACTAGGTGGTATTGTACAACAAGTTTAATATTTCTAGAATTAAATGGTCTTTTTGGGACAAATGATAATAGGATAGGAAACATGAACACCATCTAGAAATTCTATGTTGCTTTGTGACACATACCTGCAATTTTGAAGTTAGTGTTTTTTGTTAGAGATGATCCTCTAGGAATAGAATGATTTTCAGAACATAAGTATTTACTGAAACTTGATTAGCAAGTGATTGTGTGTGCGATAGTAGTTGTTTTTTCTTTGAGGAATTTTAGAATAGTCAAATTTAGAGTGTGTTGTTGTTATCTAAATTGTTACAGCTGTAAGGTTTTCAATCACCAAGTCTTAGCAATAAGTAGTAAAATCAAATTCCCTTAAGCCCAAGATGACCATGGAAAACAATGCTCAATAGATATAGCACAATGAGCTATTCAAACAAATAAATCATGCAAACACCAACCTCTACCACGGACAACCAATAGATAACCAACAATTCTGCCTACTGTGCATTAACAGCTCACAGTTTGGACTCTGGGCCATGCAAAGGGTTGAGGGATTAAACAGCAACATCAAACCCTGCAAACAGACTGGCCAAGGAACAACTTGGCCTCATACATTAGTGACCGAACAAGTGAAATCGATAATAACAAAATAGTGATAGAGCTAAAATGTAACAAAGGGCAAGAAAAACACAAGGAAGAGTCACTCAACCAAACAACAATTCCTACCCATCAACCAAAAACAATGCACTAAAAAGGAAACATACAGGAAGGTATGAGTCTACCTTTATCCAAACATAGCTGAACACATAATTTGGATGCAATTCCAAACTTTTCAATAGCCAACAGTTAGTGAACAAAAACACTTACAACCCAGGCTAATAGTCATGGCCAAGAAAACACTTAACTGAATGTGCAAAGGGTCAAGCTGTCAACTCCTCAAAACCAAAATGCAAGAAGATGCTACAAGGGAGAGAGAAGGCTAGGTTATCAAAAGCACTTATCAAAAATCAACCATCAGATCTCTCACCAATGGACCTGATCAAACATAGTACACCCACTACCCCAATGCAACATTAAATGCTATTCCCTAGGGTCAATACAGAGGTGGACAAGTGGTAATCCCAAACACCAATATCCAAACATCCAAATCCCAAGGATGGCTTGGCAGGGCTAATCATGTCCAAGATCAAACTTCCAAAACCTAGTTTCTCAAAGCCAGACATTCCAATGATTCTTATAACTTCCATGGGGTTAACACTAGTTAGGAACTTACAAGAGCACACATAAGACAATGTGTCAGCTAGCTACTGCATATTTAAATGAGATGAGTTCCAATTTGACATTATTCAATGTATATCTAAATCGTACTTGTCATCCTAAAGTATTTAATTGCAGAGCTCTGACCTTATTTTAAAGATTAGAGAAAGAATATCTTGCATATATAGGTGAACACAACAAATTGTATATAGATAGCAATGTTATTCATTCCTTAATGAGTGCTAGGTAAGCTACTGGATAAAACAAACTTATTGTGACAAAAATTGCATAAAATATTCAACAACGCAAGAACTAGGGAAAATAGATGGAAATTTTACGGAAATAGAAGTTTGTATAGCACATGAAGAAAACAAAAGTAGATATAGGAACCTACAGTAGTGCTCCAACATCTGGATTCTCCTTTAAACCATTGAGAATATCAATTAGTTGTGAACTAAATCACCATACAGTATAAAAATATGTTGTGTGAAATTAGTTACAATTCAAAAATGAAGAATAATATTGCATTTTAAGAAGAAACATGAGAAAAATATGACATGCTATACTTTAATGCAAATTTTTCCTTCCGTTTACAGTATGTCAATAATCTATATTAGATGTTGCTGATACCAATTTTTTCCACAATGCGTAAGATGGTTTGTTCAAGATCTCTAAATTCAATAATGGTTAGTATCTTATGACTCCATAAACTGTAATTCTTTCCAATCAATTTGTCACACTTCGGAAAGAGTAAATGACACTAACTAGACATTACTAACACAAATCAAAGAGTTAAGACTACAATTTAGCACAAGCTTACTACCATTGAGAGTACTCCATCCAATCAGTTTAGTAAACCTCCTTCGTGTCAATAGTAGCTTTCAATTTCCACCCAGTGGCTGCGCAATACTTCCACTCTCCAATTCGCAGCATGTCATCATTCCTTCACACAGTAGTTTCATCGTCAATACCAAGGTGGTGGCTAATCCTCGATGAGCTTACTTTTATCATGCAGATACACCACCACAGTTGTTGGTCCAATGAAAACACCTCAATTTAGCTTCATATCAGGTCACAACAGTTCTGAATGTCTGCTTTCCTATATCGATATTATAGTAAGTATATTTTGTAAAGTTCAAAGTCTACCATCAATAGGAGAAATTCCAGAAAATGCAGAACATGGTCAATATTTACCCATGCTTTCATAGCTTTTAATATGCACCATGAGAGTCATACACCAGCTGCATACATGCAATAAGATTTAACCATGATTCTAGTGACTACAGGTGCCATGATCTCTTGGCAGATCATGTAAATTGCATAACAAAGATGTAATCACATATAGAGACCATAAAAAAGGAGATAAAATTAATTTGATCTAAGAATGACTTTGGCAGTGTAGGCAGGTCTCATTACAGTACTAAGGAGATTTTGAGAAAACAGATCTCACCATAGCCTGGCTTCTCGAGTTTATTTCTACATTGTCACTGTAGATAGACATAAAAAGAAGAAATCCAAGAAATAGTATAGGTTCAACCACAAATTTTGTAAAAGGTACAAGGTTATGAGGGCAAGGAGGCATTGTAAAAGGAAGGAAAACCAGATGGCATTGAATCTGCTAGTTGGTATTGTACAACAAGTTTAATATTTCTAGAATTAAATGGTCTTTTTGGGACAAATGATAATAGGCTAGGAAACATGAACACCCTCTAGAAAGTCTATGTTGCTTTGTGAGACGTACCTACAATTTTGAAGTTAGTGCTTTTTGTTAGAGATGATCCTCTAGGAATAGAATGATTTTCAGAACATAAGTATTTACTGAAACTTGATTAGCAAGTGATTGTGTGTGCGATAGTAGTTGTTTTTTCTCTGAGGAATTTCAAAATAGTCAAATTTAGAGTGTGTTGTTGTTATCTAAATTGTTATAGCTGTAAGGTTTTCAATCAACAAGTCTTAGCAATAAGTAGTAAAATCAAATACCCTTAAGCCCAAGATGACCATGGAAAACAATGCTCAAGAGATATAGCACAATGAGCTATTCAAACAAATAAATCATGCAAAATCCAACCTCTACCACGGAAAACCAATAGATAACCAACAATTCTGCCTACTGTGCATTAACAGCTCACAGTCTGGACTCTGGGCCATGCAAAGGGTTGAGGGCTTAAACAGCAACATCAAACCCTACAAACAGATTGGCCAAAGAACAACTTGGCCTCATACATTAGTGGCCGAACAAGTGAAATCAATAATAACAAAACAGTGATAGAGCTCAAATGTAACAAAGGGAAAGAAAAACACAAGGCAGAGTCACTCAACCAAACAACATATCCTACCCATCAACCAAAAACAATGCACTAAAAAGGAAACATACAGGAAGGTATGAGTCTACCTTTATCCAAACATAGCTGAACACACAATTTGGATGCAGTTCCAAACTTTTCAATAGCCAACTTTCAGTGAACAAAAACACTTACAACCTAGGCTAATAGTCATGGCCAAGAAAACACTTAATTGAATGTGCAAAGGGTCGAGCTGTCAAGTCCTAAAAACCAAACTACAAGAATATGCTATAAGGGAGAGAGAAGGCTAGGTTATCAAAAGCACTTATCAAAAATCAACCAGCAGATCTCTCACCAATGGACCTGATCAAACATAGTACACCCACTACCCCCATGCAACATTAAATGCTATTCACTAGGGTCGGTACAGAGGTGGACAAGTGGTAATCCCAAACACCAATAGCCAAACACCCAAATCCCAAGGATGGCTTAGCAGGGCTAATCATGTCCAAGATCAAACTTCCAAAACCTAGTTTCTCAAAGCCAGACATTCCAATGATTCTTATAACTTCCATGGGGTTAACACTAGTTAGGAACTTACAAGAGCACACATAAGACAAGATATCAGCTAGCTACTGCATATTTAAATGAGATGAGTGCCAATTTGACATTATTCACTGTATATCTAAATCGTACTTGTCATCCTAAAGTATTTAATTGCAGAGCTCTAAACTGATTTTAAAGATTAGAGCAAGAATATATTTCATATATAGGTGAACACAACAAAATGTATATAGATAGCAATGTTATTCATTCCTTAATCAGTCCTAGGAAAGCTACTGCATAAAACCAACTTATTGTGACAAAAATTGCAGAAAATAGTCAACAACGCAAGGACTAGGGAAAATAGATGGAAATTTTACAGAAATAGAAGTTTGTATAGCACATGAAGAAAACAAAAGTAGATATAGGTACCTACAATAGTGCTCCAACATCTGGATTCTCCTTTAAACCATTGAGAATATTAGTTAGTTGTGAACTAAATCACCATACAGTATAAAAATATGTTGTGTGAAATTAGTTACAATTCAAAAATGAAGAATAATATTGCATTTTAAGAAGAAACATGAGAAAAATATGACATGTTATACTTTAATGCAAATTTTTCCTTCCGTTTACAGTATGTCAATAATCTGTATTAGATGTTGCTGATACCGATTTTTTCCACTATGCCTAAGATGGTTTGTTCAAGATCTCTAAATTCAATAATGGTTAGTATCTTATGACTCCATAAACTGTAATTCTTTCCAATCAATTTGTCACGCTTCGGAAAGAGTAAATGACACTAACTAGCCATTACTAACACAAATCAAAGAGTGAAGACTACAATTTAGCACAAGCTTACTACCATTGAGAGTACTCCATCCAATCAATTTAGTAAACCTCTTTTGTGTCGATAGTAGCTTTGAATTTCCACCCAGTGGCTGGGTAATACTTCCACTCTCCAATTCGCAGCATGTCATCATTCCTTCACATAGTAGTTTCATGGTCAATACCAAGGTGGTGGCTAATCCTCGATGACCTTACTTTTATCATGCGGATACACCACAAGATCACAGTTGTTGTCCCACTGAAAACTCCTCAATTTAGCTTCATATCAGGTCGCAACAGGTCTGAATAACTACTTTCCTATATCGATATTCTAGTAAGTATATTTTGTAAAGTTCAAAGTCTACCATCAAGAGTAGAAATTCCAGAAAATATAGAACATGGTCAAGATTTACCCATGCTTTCATAGCTTTTAATATGCACCATGAGAGTCATACACCAGCTACATACATGCAATAAGATTTAACCATGATTCTAGTGACCACAGGTGCCATGATCTCTTGGAAGATCATGCAAATTGCATCACAGAGATGTAATCACATATAGAGACCATAAAAAAGGAGATAAAATTAACTTGATCTAAGATTGACTTTGGCAGTGTAGGCAGTTCTCGTTATAGTACTAAGGGGATTTTGAGAAAACAGATCTTACCATAGCCTGGGTTCTCGAGTTTATTTCTACATTGTCACTGTAGATAGACATAGAAAAAATAAATCCAAGAAATAGTACAGGTTCAACCACAAATTTTGTAAAAGGTACAAGGTTATGAGGGCAAGGTGGCATTGTGAAAGAAAGGAAAACCAGATGGCATTGAATCTGCTAGGTGGTATTGTACAACAAGTTTAATATTTCTAGAATTAAATGGTATTTTTGGGACAAATGATAATAGGCTAGGAAACATGAACACCCTATAGAAATTCTACGTTGCTTTGTGACACGTAACTGCAATTTCGAAGTTAGTGCTTTTTGTTAGGAATGATCCTCTAGGAATAGAATTATTTTCAGAACATAATTATTACTGAAACTTGATTAGCAAGTGATCGTGTGTGCGAAATTAGTTGTTTTTTCTCTGAGGAATTTCAGAATATTCAAATTTAGAGTGTGTTGTTGTTATCTAAATTGTTACAGCTGTAAGGTTTTCAATCACCAAGTCTTAGCAATAAGTAGTAAAATCAAATGCCCTTAAGCCCAAGATGACCATGGAAAACAATGCTCAAGAGATATAGCACAATGAGCTATTCAAACAAATAAATCATGCAAATGCCAACCTCTACCACGGACAACCAATACATAACCAACAATTCTGCCTACTATGCATTAATAGCTCACAGTCTGGACTCTGGGCCATGCAAAGGGTTGAGGGCTCAAACAGGAACATCAAACCCTGCAAACAGACTGGCCAAAGAACAACTTGGCCTCATACATTAGTGACTGAACAAGTGAAATCAATAACAACAAAACAGTGATAGAGCTCAAATGTAACAAAGGGCAAGAAAAAAACAAGGCAGAGTCACTCAACCAAACAACAATTCCTACCCATCAACCAAAAACAATGCACTAAAAAGGAAACATAGAGGAAGGTATGAGTCTACCTTTATCCAAACATAGCTGAACACACAATTTGGATGCAGTTCCAAACTTTTCAATAGCCAACAATCAGTGAACAAAAACACTTACAACCCAGGCTAATAGTCATGGCCAAGAAAGCACTTAAATGAATGTGCAAAGGGTCGAGCTGTCAATTCCTCAAAACCAAAATGCAAGAAGATGCTACAAGGGAGAGAGAAGGCTAGGTTATCAAAAGCACTTATCCAAAATCAACCATCAGATCTCTCACCAACGGACCTGATAAAACATAGTACACCCACTACCCCCATGCAACATTAAATGCTATTCACTGGGGTCATTACAGAGGTGGACAAGTGGTAATCCCAAACACCAATAGCCAAACATGCAAATCCCAAGGATGGTTTGGCAGGGCTAATCATGTCCAAGATCAAACTTCCAAAACCTATTTTCTCAAAGCCAGACATTCCAATGATTGTTATAACTTACATGGGGTTAACACTAGTTAGGAACTTACAAGAGCACACATAAGAGAAGATATCAGCTAGCTACTGCATATTTAAATGAGATAAGTGCCAATTTGACATTATTCACTGTATATCTAAATCGTACTTGTCATCCTAAAGTATTTAATTGCAGAGCTTTGAACTGATTTTAAAGATTACAGAAAGAATATCTTGCATATACAGGTGAACACAACAAACTGTATATAGATAGCAATGTTATTCATTCCTTAATCAGTCCTAGGTAAGCTACTGCATAAAACCAACTTATTGTGACAAGAATTGCAGAAAATAGTCAACAATGCAAGTACTAGGGAAAATAGATGGAAATTTTATAGAAATAGAAGTTTGTATAGGACATGAAGAAAACAAAATTAGATATAGGAACCTACAATAGTGCTGTAGCATCCGGCTTGTCCTTTAAACCATCGAGAATATCAGTTAGTTGTGAACTAAATCACCATACAGTATAAAAATATGTTGTGTGAAATTAGTTACAATTCAAAAATGAAGAATAATATTGCATTTTAAGAAGAAACATGAGAAAAATATGACATGTTATACTTTAGTGAAAATTTTTACTTCCGTTTACAGTATGTCAATAATCGGTATTGGATGTTGCAGGTTATGGTAACAATGGCCTTATAGCTAGTTGTTACCGGGCAAAATAGCAGGGTATCCCAGTAAGCATGTAAGAAGGATGTGACCCAAATTCCAATGTCACCTCGGTCACAATCCCTGTGACTTCTTTGGAGTGTCATAACCTCCAAGGGGAGAGCCCTTCTACAAGACACTTGGACAAGAGACTATGTCTTCTATGCAAAAATATTAGTGGCCAAATCAGAGACCAATGCCTTTATGAAGTTAAAAGAGGAATGAAGAAGACATACTATATAACAATATGAATCTTGTAAATGGAAATCATCATGTCAATTTCATTCACTAATACTTTCATTCATGATAAGCAAGTGACCAATTTCAACTTTAGATCATACCTATATCATTCAACAAATGTATGGTCTCATTCATTTGAGTGTAAGCACAAGTATAGCAGTAGCAAAATATAGGACAAGAAAGTGTATTAGCACAATAATACAATGTATTTGAAATATCGAAACTTGAGGTACTTATCTTCTAGAAAGAAGATCACTCATTCATGCCTGTCATGCATTCAATGTGGTATTAAATACTTGCAAAAATCAGTCCATTTATGATAGTGTGTATAGCAATGTTCCGTTACCAAGCATTTCATCATTCATTCACACAAAATGGGCAGCACATATCTGTCTCTAAAGTCTGAAAAATAGTATTTAAAGTATGTTAATAAAATGAGTACTTTGGCATGTGCAACCAGTATTAATTTCAGACCTTTGTAACTAGTTGCTTGACTAACCTTTCATGTTTTGTTTTGGGATGCTTTGCTACAGGTAGCACAAGCTATCAAGAGAATGGGAGGTCTGCAATACTGCAGACTTCAATATATAGTGGAAGGACAGCCCAAGTGATGCTAAAACCTGTAAATGGCTGCCATATGAGAGCCTAGTCCTGAAACAAGCCTTGAAGGAGAGGGCCGAGGATGTAAGGAGGACCAAGGAAGAAAGAAAGGGTCAAATAAAAGCTTCACAATGCCCAAAAAATAGTTATATTTTTGAAAAAAAAAATTGTCCCTGTCATGTAGAATTCATTTATTGATCTCTCCCTGAGATCTTGTTGGTCTTGCTGGTAGTTTCTCTTCTCAAGAAATTTAATTTGTTTCTTCATTGGTCAGACTTTCCAACTTATTGTGGGGTAATAGGGAAAAAGTCCCTTCCTATCTTTTCTGCTATGTGTTGGTTTTTAAGCATTGTGATGCCTTCAGTTGTGCACTATGTAGTCATCCTATTTTGATTTCTAATTTCTAGATTCAATGTAGAGTCCATAGTTATGTTTCCAATACTTCTCTATACAAAATACTACAATTCCCCCTCTTGCAATACAAGGAAGAAATGTGAGGAAGAGAAATGGGTGTATTGCCATACATCAAGAGATAAAGAAGGCTCAACATTCTATTTGGACTGTTATAATAATCAACCCATAGTTAGCTACCTTAGACATTAATTAATCCATTTTTTGTTTTATTTGCCTTGTTTCCATATTCCACCTTATGCAAGTTGTCCTCCACACATCCATAGTGGTAAAAATTGCTAAATTTGAGTCATGGAGCACTTGGGAAACCTCTTGGAATCAAATATAATTTATTCTTGGCCTCCCTAGTGCATGTCTTCTTTTTCTACTTTATTGCCTGCTTTTTTTGAGTTTTAAGGCAATTGGGAAAGTTTGACTGGGTAAAGTTAACTTGTTTTTTGTCATCAACATTCTCCACTCTTTTCTCCTATGAAAAGCATGTATGAGTTGTCCTTCCATCACCTATTATATTTCCTAATTTATTTTTCCAATTCATGAGCTCCTAGACATTTTTGGAAACTGCTTTATGCACCTATGGGGGATTTGCTTAGATTTAGTAAGCCTGCTTTTGACTATATTCAAATGGCATCCTTATGCATTAAAATATCTGATGTAATTATTTATTGTGGTAGCCTGTGATTTCATAGGTTTGGCTATTTTACACTTATTCAATACAGATTAGTGTTATGCTCCATTATTCAGTCTCCTTTGTGAGTAATTTGCATGTGTAATTGGCAATTGTTGTCAGTGTAATTGTTATAACACATGGGTTCAATTTACACATGGTATCAAAGCCTTTGTATATTGATTTTTCTCCTTCCAATTTGTTTTTCAGGTTCGACATCATTGACTAGGAGCATTCTGCTGACTGAAGGGACAATTTCTGAGCTATGGATCAATCTCAGAAGATCATCTTGACTCCATTTAACTTGTTTGAATGGAAAGAAGAGATGGAGATACTATTGAGAGAGAAAGGCCTCTATAGAGTGACTATGGAAATAGAAGAAGATCCCAATGCAGCTGCAAATAAGATTAAATGGCACAACATGAGGGATGAGACAAATGGTCTCCTATGTTTGAGCATATCCAGAGACCTCCTTTACCATCTTGATGGATTAACATCACCAAATGAAGTATGGAAGAAGATTGTTGATATTTTTGGAAATATATATGAGATGAGGGGACATCAAATTGAAAATGAATTGATCTCCCTAACTCCCCCATAGCTTTGAATCCCTGCAACTCTATTTTTCCAAGTTCAAAGCACTTGTTTTGTAGCTAAAACAATGTGGGATCTAAAAGAAGGATGATCAGATGGTATTGGCCATACTCTCAAATATTGGCCTTGACTATTCAGTGTTTGTTTCGACCTTCTATGCCACAAAGTTGACAGCTCGAGCCTGGAAAATGCCTGGCCTTGTAGATTTCATGGAATCTCTCACACAAGAACAAGATAAATTGGTGATGATGGGCACCATCAAACCATCCAAAGACAAATATTTGGTTGCTAGAGATTTGAGGGCGTATTCAAAAAGCAAGAGTAAATCTAAAAAGCCACCTGAGCAAAAGAGATACAAGAACAAGTCTCCAAAGGAGCCTCAAGGTTCCAAGAAGAACCCCCAGAAGAAGAAGAACAAAGGAGAAATGAGCAAGTGCGCATATTGTAGTAAGGGAAATCATTCTGAGAGATCCTACATGAAGAAGCAAATAGACATTCTAACCCAAATCCTGGAGAAGAATGGAATCTCCCTTCCAAACAGCTCAAAGAAGAGGGAAGGAGGATCAAATTCAGAAGACAGAGAGAGAGTTCATTCATTGGTTGCTGGCACATCAAGCTCACCTAGTTTCATCATTAATTCTAGAGCTTCAAGACATATGGTTTTGAACAAGGAGGCATTCACCTCACTTGAAATGTTGAAAGGTCCACCAATAGTACTGGGAGATGACCCTCTCACTAAAAGTTTGGGCAAAGGGAGGATTGATCTTGACCATGGTAAGTTTAGCAACGTGTTGTATGTTCCAGGTCTTGCCTCTAACCTCTTATCGGTGTATTAGATGACCCACACAGGGTCTCCAAATAAGGTAATATTATCCCCTGATGAAGTTGAGATCACAGAGATCTCAAGTGGTAAAGTCATTGCAAAAGGAGTTGGAAATCACACTTCGAAGGTATACATGTTCTCACATTTCCTACCCTACTCAAACCCCTCTGCTCTTTTGATTCATGCTAATGAGGAAAGCAAGATTTGGCATGAAATATTTGGCCACCTAAATTACAAGTATCTTTCTGATCTTAGTGAAAAATAAATAGTCATAGGGTTACCAAAGATTAAGTTTTCCAAAGGAGTCTGTCAAGGTTGCATCCTAGGAAAACACCCACAGCATAAATTTGAGAGAGCTAGTCATGAGAGAACCTCTGCACCTCTTGAGTTGATCCAAAGTGATGTTGCTGGTCCATTTCCTCATATTTCAATGATTCAGGCCAAATATTAATTGACATTCATAGATGAATTTTCCAGGTATTGCCGGGTTTACTTCCTGAAACACAAATCTGAATTTTTTGGCCTCTTCAAAGTCTTTAAGGCTTTGGTTGAAAACCAGTCTGGGAGGAAACTCAAGGTCCTCAGATATGACAATGGTGGTGAGTATGTCAAGTCTGAGTTTATTCAATATTATGCAAATGCAGGTATTCATATGCATCATTCTATCCCTTACACACCACAGCATAATGGTGTTGCTGAGAGGAAGAACAGATCACTGAAAGAGATGGCAACATGCATGATGGAGGCTAAGAATTTTCCACCAACGTTTTGGGATGAAGCTATAAACTATGCAGCCTATATCTAGAATAGGGTGCCTCATAAATATCTTGATGGTATGACCCATTTTGAAGCATGGAGTGGGCACAAGCCAGAAGTGACCCATTTCAGGATTTTTGGCTCAAGGGCTTGGGCTAGAATTCCAACAGAAAAGGGGAAGGCTTTGCAGCCCCAAATCCAAGAGTGTCTATTTGTTGGGAACTATGAATATTCAAAAGGTTACAAGCTGATAAATTGGAGCACAAAAAAATCCTTCATTGAAAGGTGTGTTTAGTTTCAAGAAGAGCCCATAGCAGCAGTGGAAGTTGGAGAATCCTCTTCACCACCAGAACCTCTGAATGTAAGTGAAGAGATAGTTGTACATGCTGATTCTGATATGTATGATAATGATGATTTGATTGCAGATCCTAATATTCCTACAAGACCAAAATGGTCAGCCAAGACCATTCATGCAGCTGGAGAACTAGCTGGAAATCCTAATGATCCTAGGAGGACTAGATCTCAGTTTGAGAGTGCTCTATGCATGAAAGATCCTATGTTTGTAGAGAAATGATATCTGATGATTGAATCAGATCCATAGACATATGAATACACAGGAAAATATCCAATATGGAAAACATCCATGGAAGAAGAGTTTAGCTCACTCTAGAAGAGCAACACTTGGGAGCTGGTTGATCTTCCCCCAGGGAGGAAGCTAGTTCAGTGTAAGTGGGTGTACAAAACCAAATTTTCTGCTGATGGTTCACCTCTGAAGTACAAGGAAATATTGGTAGTGAAGGGATACTAACAGTTTCATGGAATATACTACAATGAGACCTTTGCACCAGTGGCAAATATGGACTCCATCAGGCTAGCCTTAGCCATTGCAGCTTCAAAGCAATGGGAGGTACACCACATGGATGTGAAGTGTGCTTTCCTGAATGGAGATGTCACTGAAGAAATATACATGCAGCAGCCTCAAGTATTTTCTACTAACCCATCTCTTGTGTGCAAGCTAAAGAAGTCATTGTATGGGCTTAAGCAAGCCCCCAGGGCTTGGTATGCCATGATTAATAGCTTTCTGCTATCACTGAATTTTGTTTGATGCAAATCAGATCCAAATGTCTATTTGAAGCTGATTCATGGTTCATTAATGATCATTGTTTTGTATGTTGATGACCTTCTCATTACAGGAAGCTCAAAGAATGAAATTGCTTCCTTGAAGGATGCAATGAACCATGCCTTCTCAATGACAGATTTAGGCTTGTTGAGCCAATTCTTAGGGCTCAATATTGCTCAAAAAAAATAAGGAATCAAAGTACATCAGTCCAATTATGCCTTGGATTTTCTGAACAAATTAAAAATGAAGGATTGAAATCCAAGCAAGACTCCTTTCCTTTCAGGAGTGAAGCTTGAAGAAGCTGATTCTTCACCTATGGTAAACAATACACTGTATAGGCAATTGATTGGATGTTTGTTGTATCTTACACATTCTAGACCTCATATTTCTTATGCAGTAAGTGTGGCTCCAATATACATGGATCAGCCTCATGAGATCCATTGGAGAGCAGCCAAAAGGATCCTTAACTTTGTTTAGGGAACAAGGACTCATGGGATCTTCTATAAAGCTAAATATGATCTTGATTTGATTGGGTTTACTGATAGTGATTGGGAAGGTGACAGTACAGATTGAAAGTCAACATTAGGATATGTGTTCATGCTTGCAGAAGGGCCAATCAGCTGGTCAAGCAAGAAACAAAGTGCCATTGCACTCTCATCTACAGAAGCAGTGTACAGAGGAGTTGTAAATGCAGCAACTCAATGTTTATGGTTGTAGGGGTTACTTGGAGAGTGTGGCTTCGAATCAGAATACTCAACTACCATCTATTGTGATAATCATAGTACCATTCAAATCTGCAATGATCTAGTTCAGAAGCAGAGAACCAAACACATTGAGATCCATATGCACTACATCAGACAGCTTGTGCATGATGGCACCATTCACCTACTTTTCTGTTCATCTTCAGAAAAAGTAGCAGATATCTTCACCAAAGTTTTTTGTGAGAAGAAATTCATAAATATCAAATCACTACTGGGGATTTCTGATCATGCGTGAAGCATGAGTGATGACAAGATTTCCAAATTTTGTTTTACAGTCCATGTTTAAGGGAGGATTTTTCCCACTGGGTTTTTGCCTCTTTCCTTGGTTAAATGGACATGGAGTATGTAAAGGGTGACTAAGCCTTGTTGCTAGGCCCTATAATTTTCTAATATTTTACTCATAATTTAGGCTTAAGGGGGGGTGTTAGAATAATCAACCCATAGTTAGCTACCTTAGACATTAATTAATCCAATTTTTGTCTTATTTGCCTAGTTTCCATATTCCACCTTATGCAGGTTATCCTCCACACATCCATAGTGGTAAAACTTGCTAAATTTGATTCATGGAGTGCTTGGGAAACCTCTTGTAATCAAATCTGCTTTATTCCTAGCCTCCCTAGCACATGTCTGCTTTTTCTGCTTTTTCTGAATTTTAAGGCAATTGGGAATGTTTGACTAGGTGAAGTTAACTTGTTTTTTGTCCTCAACATCCTCCACTCTTTTCTCCTATGAAAATAATGTATGAGTTGTCCTTCCACCACCTATTAGCTTGCCTAATTGATTTTTCCAATTCGTGAGCTCCTAGACAGTTTTGGAAACTACTTTATGCACCTATGGGGGATTTGTTTAGATTTAGTAAGCCTTCTTTTGACTATATTCGAATGGAATCCTTATGCATTTGAATATATCATGTAATTATTTATTGTGGAAGCCTATGACTTCACAGGGTTGGCTATTGTACACTTATTCAATATATATTAGTGTTCTACTCCATTATTCAGTTTCCTTTGTGAGTAATTTGCATGTGTAATTGGAAATTGTTGTGAGTGTAATTGTTATAACACCTGGGTTCAATTTCCACATGGAAAAACTAAATCTTGTGCAATTTGTTTCAGAAAACCATCTTTGGGATCCAACCACATGGTCAGTTGTTTCCCTTGAGCTTTGGACTAACTGACGGGTAGGGAGGAATCATATTGCAAAAAGAATTGACAGATTTCTATATATTCCTAGTGGTTGTCAAATAACTTTATTATTGAATCTCAGCTATTTTTCCTTGGGAAAATTTTTTTTATTCTTGAATCTGAAATTCGTTTTAGTTCAGGGTCTAACCAATGGTCAATTTAGTTTGGAAATTTGAGTAGATTCAGAACCCAATTTTTTTCTTTTCAAATTACTTGTGGATCTATCATCCTAACTTGATAGATAGGATAGAAGAATGATGGATTGGACCTCCTCTAGGTCGAAGGAACCAAATTTTTTGTAATGGCCTAGGACCCAAAGGGAATGGAGTTGTAATCAAATATTCAGAATTAGGGGTTGTTGTAGGACCCTCTCAAGACAACCCAATAGAAATAAACACCGTTTACACTCAGATGGGAGACTTTGTGAGGATTAGGAGGAAATTAGAAGGCAAGCAGAATTCTATTTGAAGGCTTGATTTTGGAAGAAGCAATTGATTAGTAACAAAATGAATATGCACTCCTATATCATTATACCCCACATAGAGATTTGATCAGGAAGAAACCAAGTTGGTTGTCTTGTATTCCGTCGCTCTTTAGAGAGGACAACAACCTGCTTCTTGATTCAGTTTCCAAAGTTCAATTAGCTCGTTTATTGATGAAGAAGGACAAAGTTCCTAGATCAAATGGCTTCCTAACTGAAATCTTCCAGGAAAATCGTGAGATCATCAAGGAGGATTTGATAGAAGTGGTAGAAGAATCAAGAAGTCTTAAGAGAGTTTTCAAAGATCTTAATAATACCTTTTTATTTCTAATTCCAATATAAGAAAATGCTAACTCCTTGGATTCCTTTTAAGTGAATTTTCCTCTGTAAAATGGTCTATAGGGTAATTTCTAGGGTCATGGCAATCAAATAAAACACATTCTACCTAAAACCATTTTAGAAACCCTGCAATACTTCAGGAAAGGAGATTCTGGAATGAGGTTATTCATTCATTGCTTTCCAAGAAAAGGGAAGGAATGATATGGCCAAAGCTAAGTTGCATAAAACATGTACTAGTTTAATGTGTAGAAATGCGTTTACACAATCCCATATATATATATATATATAATTTAAATAACACATTATCTTGTAATAAAATAAGAATGATAAGTTAATTTGTAGGAAGGTTTAGAAACGAATTAGAGATTAATCTGTCTTCATTTACTATAGATTAGAGATTTTTAAACATTTTTTCAGTACCACACCCTTCATGGGCACTTGGATATTTTCAAGAATTTTTTGAGGTGTTTCCAAGTTTCCACAAGTTTCCAATACTAGTACATGGGCAATTTAGGAGTTTCATGCAATATAGGACCAAAGTCTATAATAGGGTTATTGGACTTCCATCAACAGGGTGCTTCAAAATTTCAATTTCTCAATGTACTGGAGGATTTGGATGAAAGTTTGTTACTCTCCTCACATAGATTTTCCATAAAGATCAATGGTTCAATGGCTGTCCAGCTATCTTATTTAAATCCCAAAGGGATCTTCAACAAGGAAACCTACCAGAAGAGGTTAACTAGATTGGTGAAAGTAGGGGATTGTCTTAGCCCCCAACAAGGTTCATATTTCACAAAAGTGGCTAGTTTTCCTTCACAAGGGTGGAATTAAAGGCAGTAGAACCATCATGGCCATTTAATCAGGCCAACTGGCTTGAAATCAAGGGATTGTCTTAGGCCCCTGCCCCACCAAGGTTCATATTTTACAAAAGGAAAGAGCTGATAACCGTAGGTTTTTTGGATTAAGAATTTTGGATGATTCCTCTAGAAGAATTCTCAACCCTTCAAGGAAACTTTTCTCCCTGTATCTCTATAATTATGGCCAAGGCTCATGGAAAAGCATTAGAGGATGCTTAAAATAGAGGGGAGCTTCACAAGTTGAAAGTGTGCTCACTTTCTCCACCAATATCCCATCTGCAAAATGCAGATGATACCATGTTTGGGCAAGAAACCTCTCCATCATGAATCCTATGAAATAAATGAAAATGTCTTATACTATAAAATAGCATCTGGGGAAAGGATTAATGCTAAAAAATATGAGATATATTTATTCAATTATAATGGTAAAAAACAAAGAATTTCATTGTTGTTGGGATGCAATAGAGAACCTATTCTAGGGAAATACCAAAACGAATTTATGGAAACAATTGCTGGATAGAATCACAAAAGGTTGTCAAGCTGGAAAGGAAATTAGCTATCTTGGAGAGGCAGACTCAATTGTTAAAATCAGTCCTCCAAGCTATGACAAATTATCCCTTCTCAATCCTTGAAGTTCCTGAAAGTATGCAATACTCACTAAATTCTATTTTGAAGGAGTTTTTTGGCAAGCCATAGATAAAAGAGGTCAAGAAAATCCCTCTTTTGTCTTGGAGAAAAGTTTTCCTACCCAAGTCTTGAGGTGGTGTTAGACTTAGATGATGAAACTAGGAAAGCTCTGCTCTTGGAAGTATATAGGTTTGTAGACTTATATATTTAGAATATGGATACCATAGAACCTGAGTGCACGAGATGGAGTAGAGGAAGGAGTAGGTTTCAGGGGCATGGTAGGCCCTAGTATCCTAAGGTTTCTTTGGAGCAGGAAGACCGAGACCGTACAAGGTGCTGACGAAATCATGTAGTAGGGATTGACGATTTGGATCCAACCCTTGGAGAATGCTGGTGGTTAGGATTCCTTGACTGTGGTTCTCACTCGTAACAGATCTTCTATCTACCAGTAAACTAGTCTTTTTATACTATTATTTTTTACCTTTTACTGGCAAAATGGCAGAAGATGAGCTGGTAGGCTATTCCAGTGATCATCTAGAGGAGGGTGTTTTCTGGATTAGGACAGGTGTAAGAATTTTGGATGAGGTGGAGGCTCCTCCTCCTCCATGGGTTGAAATTTATCCAGTGGTTATGTTTTCACCTGCCCACGGTGAGGAGGGTTTCTCTCTTTCTGAATTGTTACTCTCTTCACCTTCCCCTTTTTCAGATTCTCGAGGTAATTCCATTTTTTCCCGGCGAGGGAACTGGCGGTGTTATTGGACTTGGTAAGATAGGGGTTGTGGACCCAACTTTTCTTAAGGGGGACTCTTTTGTAGGTACCCAGGATTTTTGAGATGCGTTAAAGGGACCATCTGCAATGGGGGTCGTGAGCAGCATAGAGAAACCCTTGGTGTTTATTGACAGTGAATATCAAAGGGTGGAGGAGCTAGCCCTAGGCTTAAAGGCACTTGTCTAACTGCAACATCAATGTTCACATCCTCTTGTTGTGGAAGAGAGCCCAATTCCATCCATAATTGAATGTGATTGATATGGAGGGTGGGAGCCTCCTTTTATAACATTAGAAGGGTCGTGGGTCAATTAAACAGCTCACATGAGGACTCTATTTTTTATTTTATTGAAATAATTTGAAATTAGCTATTTTTGGGGGTCCTTGGTGTTTTCTGTATAGAACCGATCAGTTTTGTACGGAACTAGCTTGTTTGGATAAAACCGGGGGGTTTTGTACAAAACTGACCAGTTCAACTATGAAACCAACCAATTTTGTATGGAACCTGCCAAAAACGGTTTGAATGCAAGATTTGACTTGGTGAAGCTTTTAAACTAGTCCAACCAATGGGTTTTTTCAAAACTGGCTGGGTTTTGATAACATTGGTTACAAGCCATTACCCAAGAATAAAAGAAGAATATCATGGTCAAATCAATATAAGGAAACATCCCAAGTGTCAATGAGGGAAAGAAATATCACATCACTACTGCATCAAACAACATCTCTACTAGGTACATCCAAGGAACGTGAACCATATGAGAGTGCTGAAAGAATCTCTGACCAATGATATATGGAACGTCACATATCTCATCTCAAGAACGATGTCTTTGATATTATCACAGACCACAACTGATCAACATGTCACACCTTCTGATCAAGGGGTAACAAGGTGTAACACTGCCAAAAGTATCTCATACCAACTATAATTTTTACTCTAAGAAAGCATGTCAAAAAGTGTTTCCGAACCCTATCTACATGATTCCTTTTATTTATAGGTGTATGTGGCCCCATAACTCATGCTCATATAAAATTACTAATTTTGTAATTGCCTTGAAGAGAAAGCGTAATATTCCCAATCCCAAACAGGTTTCAACATCTATACCAATTGACTCAGATGGAACAAGATGAAAAATGCAACAGAAAAGACTCCAAAAGAACAAGAGTTTGATACAAGTACTTGCTCAGAAATGAATGAGCTTGTATTACAAGAATGAAGCTATATGCACAAGGTGAAAAGAGTGTCCTTTATAGAGAACTGATCCATCCTAGTTGATTTCCATGTTACAAGATTGAAAGGAATCTTACTACATCCGATAAAAATGATTCCCACGAATGAGTTACGAAGCTAATTATAACTGACCTTAGCATTAAGTTCTAGCAAGAAAGGTTTTACTAATATAAAATAGAACACCCTCTTATAATACATCAATAATGTAAAATATGATGCACAAGATAGAATGCTCATCACTCCAATATCAATTTGAGACAAAAGTTAGCTTTGCAAAAAATGTGAAAGCAAGGTAGTTTGTTTATGACCACCTGACTTGGAAATGCATATTGTATTGTAATGTTTCATACTACAACATTGAGTCTTTGAGCTCATGGAGAAGGTTAATTTGTAATTCTCCACTGTTAGGGCCGTCTTAAGAGGCATAAATGTTATTTGATATAAAAATTACATTATACATCTTCAATTGATATAATGCCTTAGAGAAAAAATGATATAGTTTCACAATTTCTTCAACATACCTTGCGTGTGATCATGGCAAGCAAGAAGTTCCAAGGGGTAATAGCACCAATAACACATATAGGCTGTGTATGAACCAAGGTCCAAAACAACATCAGCAAAAGGAAAAATAGACTTATTTTTGCAAAACATGCGCCTTTTATGACCCAATTTATTTGGGAGAAGTAAAGCTTAATAACTATTCATTTTGATTTACAAATATTTGAATAATAAAATTTGAAACAGAAAAATTCAGCTACAAAGAAATCCTTTATATATGTTAAACAAGAATTATTCTCATTCCAATTCCAGTTCCAGTTCCTTTTCACAGATAGCGGTTGGATCTAGCAAAGAGGGGCAACTATGGAAATGCTACAAACCACACAAGAAATTTTGATTCAATGTTTAATGGTAGAAAAGGACAGTATGGTTAACCTTCACTCCTGAAAAAGCACCTTAAAACTGCTTCTAGAACCTCCAAGAATAATTTTATATAGAACATCATCAAAGGAACAAGAGGACCAAGCCACGACAGTACCAATTAGCTTGTGATACGTCAACATGAATACAGATCAGCTCACTAGATAAGGGATCGATTTGGTTACAGAAGAGCTAACATTACTAAGCATTTAAGCACCAAGCTTACCTCAATATGACCACAATCTACAACATAAATGCATATTCTTCAAAGGTTTTCTGTTTTTATCCCATCTTGCCAACTCATATTTATTGCAATTTAGATATTCAGGTAACCCCACTACATGGAGGATTTTGGCCTAGAAATACACCTGACTTGTGACTTTTTTACGACAATAAAATATTTCTCTATCACACTGTACCAGACCAATATTCAACTAAAGTAAATTTTATATCTTTAGGAAAATCTATTGTGGTAGCTTAAAGGATGGCAATACTCAACCTCTTACAGGTCTATATCCAGTTTGTTCCAAGCGTCAAGGCACCATAGAGAAGAACTTGATAAAGATAATATTAAACTGTAAGCCAAAATGGGATTTGTGTATATTCATTTGCTGATCTATTTATGTTCTTTTGGGTCTGTGATTGGTTCAATCAATTAAGAAAATAAATGTTAAGTCTTTAGTAAGTACCTAGGAGTCTATCTGCATATTCATGTGCATTTGATGGATTTCCTTTACTTTTACCCAATAAGTAACTTTATATAAATTGTTACGCATGATGAATGACCACTAACTTCATGTCAAAACCCAAACAATAGTTGTACAGTAAAATGGATTGGAAGAAACAAATGGTCATTGTAGCAACAGGGCCTGCTTATGCTTGATACCCTTTGTTTCCAAGATAGCATCCACTTCTTGTTAAACATTTTGATATTCTTGAGCATTATGGCCTTTAATGGATAATGATTGCTAAGCCTTTAACGGAAAATGGCTGCTGAGTGTTGTAAAATATATATTATTTTTTGGGAGTAAAGCTTCAATGGGGGTCGACAGCATAAGCCCTATGATACATATCTTATTTGCAATTTGATGGTTATGATAATAATCAAAGGGAGAGTTTCTTTGACCTAAATAGTTTGTAAATCTTTCCTTGGACCCTTATATTGTTATATGTTTTGTAATAAGAAATGCATCAAATTTAGACATGAACAAGTTAAGAATGTGGCCGAACATGATGTGCAACTATAAAAATTTCATGGTTTGATGGAAAAGGCACTTATAGGTAGGTTCATGGGTAAATTTTTCAATATAAAAATCCTAAATAAGTGGTTGTTGGAACACTAGAAACCTAAATATGTTATATTTCAATATATAGTATAAACCTTTGATGGAAATTCAATTCCCCCTCCACCCCTCCTCAAAGGAACCACTAAAGATGTTTCACTCGCCATCCTCTCTTCACCCACCAAAAGTGTTTAAGGAACTATGGGTGAAGTGGACTTTTTTCCAGCCCTTGTTGTACTCGTTATTTATTTGTTCATGATCACTCTATTGTTTTCTACTTTGATTTGGATTTATTTGGTACATAGGGGAATGGTTGGAACATAAAAAATCCTATGAGATTTTTAATTCAATACCATTACAATCCAACCGGAGCTCTATCCACCAACTTTCCTTTGTGAATAGGAGTTTGTGTCGATGATGACAATGAGGGTGATGAAATAGGACAAGATACACTAAGTAGGCCTGGTATGTATACATTTTCTCTTTGGAAAAGACAACTGCTCGTGGACGGAATTAGCAATGAAATATATATATTTGAATAGTACATTAGGGTATTTAGGATTTGGATGGAACCCATCCATCATTCCCATCATACAAGCATCAATAACTTTTTCACTATCCCCTCCTAAAATAATAGACAACATGGAAATGATCTCTCTAGACCAATCAAGGAACCAATGGGCTTCAGAAGGAGGAATATAAATATTCCTGTTTTCCTTTCATTTTTCAAGGAAATGACCTATAAAGCCTTTGTTAGAACCAGGATTTATGTTATCAAAATTTTTATCTTGTATTCTTACATTTATGGCCACAACACCCTATGGAAAGCATAACATTTGTTTAATGGAGTTTGGAGCGACATAAAAAGGACTCAAGACTATCAATAGTGAGGATTGATCTCCTTGTTCGATCATAACAATTTGCATAGAGCGCTACTAAATACAGATAATTATAGACCAAGGTAATGACTACTTTTTCCAATACCCATGATGAGGTATTGACACAGTTTATTCCATTTATGAACCTACCCTAGGCAAGATACTTGTGAGTTACAGTGTATTAGTGCACTGAATACATCTCTACATTAGAAATGGGAAAAAGAAAATTGTAATTTTGAAAAAGAATTTGTTGTGCTTCGGATTAGGAGTATGAACATAACTGAATATGGGGAAACACAGGTCTTTTGGCTCTAAGATAACTACACATGTTAACAGGTTTTTTGGCTTGAAGATAACTATAGATGATAGCAGGTCTTATGGCTTACAATCGAGACATTATCGTGATACATCAGATATAACTGTGTAAATGTTATTTAATGACATGTATATATGATATGTTAGCTTCAGATTTATGAATAAATATGGGATATACAACAACTTATAGGAGCGAATAACATAATAGTGGCAAATATAAAATGATTGGGGTAGATACCTTTCTATGGAATTCCATAGAATTAAGCCAACGCATCCTCGTTATGTCCATATCTTGAAGAAGCTACAATCATGGCAGGCCATGTCACCACATATCGATTGTGCATTTCATCAAACATTTGGTGAACACCAGCCAAACATCCTACAACGACATACGCAGTGACAAATTTAGGGTTTTAGACATTATTCAAAACCCAAATCCTGAAAGAATTATATGCAAAAGCCATATTTGATTTTAAACTTGATTCAAAATATTGTTTAAGCATTCCTTTGGCATGCAATATCTACAAAGCTTACCTGATTGGTTCGCATTGATATGGACTTGATTTTGTCAGTCCTCTATTGTGCATTAGTCCTTTGCCATGATGGGTTTGCAATCCTCTATCACTGTGGGTATGAGTTCAATAATCACTATGTGCATGCTATGGCATGGAATGCTCTATGTCACCATGTGTGCTAACTCTAAATCCAATGTGGGGTATTCATAGCTATGCCACATAGGTCAAGGAGGGAGGTAGAAGGGAAATCATGGAAAAAAGTTGGGAAACAGAGATCAGGGTAGTCTATCCTGCGCAATGGTTTATTATCCAGTGATTTCGTTCAATGTTGATCTTTATTTTGTCATTTTTTTGAATGCTTTTTTTTTTGTTTATGATTATTTTTTATATTTGTTTCTTAAGTGATTTTAATATTTGATTATTGATATGGGTTTTTATATTTGTTTATTTATTGATTTTTTATATGCTTTTTGTGGTTTTATTTGTTATTGATGTTTATTTATTGATATGCTTTTGTGATTTTTTTCAATGGTTTTTTTTTGTTTGTATTATTTTTTATATTTGTTTATTAAATGATTTTAATATTTGATTATTAATATGTGTTTTATATTTGTTTATTTATTAATATGTTTTTTTTATATTCTTTTTAATGATGATGTTAATTTATGCCGGGGATGAAGATGAAGATGGTAAGGATGAGGAAGTTGACCATGATAATGATAATGGTGTGTATGATGATAATGAGAATGAGGCGATGATTTTGCATGAGGTAATAATGTGTAATTTCACATCAAGGAATTATGATTGTTGTATAAATTCAATCAATGCATACGGTCCAAATTTTATTATGACGGTATCCAATTAACATTGATGTGGCCTCATGCAAAGAGGTTTGACAAAAAAATTCTCTGATCAAGATCTTGTTTGGAACTCATTCAAATAATATGTGCGGGGACATATGAATTCCATAAAACCTAATATAGATAACAATGTGTTTTATACCATGTGTCTATCAATTCTAATACTTGAATGAAGGCTACATTGAAATGGGGGCAAGCGACATGATGTAACTTATAGTGCACTATTAGGCTACACTTGTACCCAATGCACCTTCAGATGTTCCCCAGGGGGAGAGAGGCCATTTTTTTACTAGGAGGGGTGTTATTCAGTAGTGGTGGTTGTGGTCGGTCCCTTTGGTCCTTGGATTAATGGAATTGTTGATTTCCCTTTGCTGGGGTTCCTAAGGGTTGGTTAGCTGAAGCATCAAGAGGGTGTCTGAGGTGGCCAAGAAGGGAGACTAAGGTCTCATAGCTAAAACAATGGCCACCATTGAAAGGAAACAAGGTGTGGGGTTATGTGACCTAGTGACTATAAAATTGAGCACATATATCTGTGAACCAACACACAACTCACAAGATAGATTAGACAATTTTATTCAGAAATTGAAGAATGAAACAGTGCAAGCACCATGAAGAGGTTCTACTCATCTCTATGTTCTAGCGAAGCAACATGCATGATGTTCTGTGCATAGGTATCATGGGGCCTGACATTTAGAATTCTCCATCTTCTCCCAAAATGATGATGGAAGGAAGGAGGAATGTAACCTTTGCCTCTTTTTGGATGAAGAGGTGTATGATTTACTCTATTCTTCTAAGAAAAGTGTAGTTGATCATACCTTGCCATGTAACATCTCATAGGGATTTTGTTGCATCTCTCTAAAGGAGATGAGATTGCATGACATAGCGAAAGCTTCTTTTCCTTCTGTGTGTCAGATGGATCTCCAGTCATATTCCTAGCTTCCCGCTTGGGAGTAGGGACTGGATCTAGATCTGAACCACCCTGAATCTCAATCTCATAAACTAATACAACTGGTTATGCAATACTAGTGGAAACTACAAAAGAAGTAGATGGAATGTTTTTACCTCCACTTTCAAGTTGCAGCTGAGAGTGCATTGGTTCGGAAAATGGCAGGAGATGTGAGAACTCATACTCCTTGGAGGGATGATTTGCAACACCCTTTTCTATGATGTTCCCAGTAGAGATATCTATGATCTCCAATTAGTCAGGACCAAATATCACTCGCTTTGGTGGACCAGTGTGAGTCATCTGCTATACAGATAACAAATTTGCAGCTAAGTAGGGAAAATAAACCACATATTTGAACTTTTGATGTCTAAGATTGATAGAGCCCTTCCCTTTGGATCAAATTTGACTATTATTCTCCATCTGAATACTAGGGCCACCATAATACTGTAAACAAGAGAATGATTCTCTGGATGCAACCATATGATTGGAAGCTCCACAATCAATGAGGAAGGCATGTTTTGTTGAATAGCTAGCATTGAGTGCATGGAATCTCTCATCATGTTCTTCATTTTCTTCTCTATGGTCATCCTTCCTTGCGCCAATAGTCATAGTGATGTTATGTTTCTCTAGAAGAACAATCATTACATCAATTGTTCTTCTCATACAAGATCTTTTTGGATGAAAGCCCCTTCCACAGTAAGAACAAATGGTCTTTCCTTTTCATTCTTCATGCTCCTCCTTGAACCCAAGGGCTAATCTGACTACCCTTTCTCCACAAGAGACTCATTATTTTGCTTCCCCTTACCATTCGTAGCTTTAGGTCCTCTAGCAATTAATCATTGATATTTAGAAGATCTAACGATCCCCATTTGAACCAACTTGTCATGCTCATGGGTGATAGATTCAATGAAGGCATTGAGAGTTGGCATCTTCCAATTAGGTGTTGTGAGCTTCCCAGAATGAAAGGTTGATACAAATACTAAGTAATCTGCACCAAGTTTTGAGAGGATGGAAAGGATGAGTTGATCATCCTCCTTCCCAACTTTAGACGGCTTCAACTAGAACACCAGGTAATTGAATTTGGTGAAGAAATCATTCATAGTTTCAAAGTTTCCTAGATGAAGAGATTAGTTCATTCTCTAGCTGATAGATCCTTGGGTCATCTTTCTTATCAAACAAGGTAGAAAGTCTATCCAAAATATCCTTGGGAGTCTTCAATCCATTAATGTGAAAGAGAAGATCTTTAGATATTGAGAGGTACAGACATCCATATGCTTCATCATGCCTATTCCAGTATTTTTCTTTGTCAACATAATGAACTGTATCTATCTCTATCTCAATTGTGAGTCTGAAAGTATTTTGTAGCGAAGCTGCATCTCCATGTACGCCTTCCACTAGTGGTAGTTGAAAGGAGTGAGAAGCTCCATTGGAGAGGCCATTTTGTTGTTGTAGTGAATGCAATGATACACAATTCCTTTGCTTAGGATTTATGTGGTAAATTTTATGCTTCTAGTGTAGAGCTAGAAGGAGCAAGTTTGCTCAACAAAAATTTGATCCAGTAGGAGATATGTAGGAGGAGAAGTGACTTCTCATGCCAATGCTTTTAAAGGAAAGGATGAAAGGGCTCAACCACAGCCACCACTACTGAATAACATCCCTCCTAGTAAAAAACTGGCCTCTCTCTCCCTAGGGTGCATATGAAGGTGCCCTAGGTACAAGTGCAGTGTAACAATGCACTATAAGTTACATCATGTCACTTGCCCCCATTTCAATATAGCCTTCATTGAAGTATTATAAGTGATAGAAACATGGTATGTAAAAGGAATTGTGATCTATATTAGGTTGTATGGAATTTATATGTCCCCTCACATATTATTTGAATGAGTTCCAAACGAGATCCTAATCAGAGAAATTGTTTGTCAAACCTCTTTGCATGAGGCCACATCAATGTTAATTGGATACCATCCTAATAAAATTAGGACCTTATGCATTGATGGAATTTATACAACAATCACAATGCCTTGATGTGAAATTACACATTATTACCTCATGGAAAATAACAACCTCATCCTCATTGTCATCATACATACCATTATCATTGTCATAGTCAACTTCCTCATCCTTTCCATCTCCATCCCCACCATAAATTAACATCATCATTAAAAAGCATATAAAAAAACATATTAATAAATAAACAAATATAAAACACATATCAATAATCAAATATTAAAATCATTTAAGAAACAAATCTAAAAAATAATACAAACAAAAAAAACCATTGAAAAAACTCACAAAATCATATCAATAAATAAACATCAATAAAAATAAATAAAAAACATATAAAAAAATCAATAAATAAACAAATATAAAAACACATATCAATAATCAAATATTAAAATCACTTAAGAAACAAATATAAAAAATAATGCGAACAAAAAAAACCATTGAAAAAAATCACAAAACAAAAATCAACATTGAACGAAATCACTGGATAATAAACCATTGCGCATGATCGACTACCCTGATCTATGCTTCCCAACTTCTCTCCATGATTTCCCTTCTACCTCCCTCCTCGACTTATGTGGCATAGCTATGAATACCCCACATTGAATTAACAGTTGGCACAAATGGTGATAGAGAGAATTCCACGCCATAGCATGCACATAGTGATGATTGAACTGGTACCCATAGTGATAGAGGGTTGCAAACCCACGATGACAAAGGGCTAATGCACAATATAGAACCGAAAAACTCAGGTCCAGATCAACACCAACAAATTAGGTAAGATTTGTAGTGATCACACGCCAAAGGAATGGTTAAACAATATTATGAATCAAGTTTAAAATTAAATATGGCTTTTGCATATAATTCTTTCAGGATTTGGGTTTTGAATAATGTCTAAAACCCTAAATTTGTCGCTGTGTATGCCGTGGTAGGATGTTTGGCTGATGTTCACCAAATGTTTAAGGAAATGTGCAATCAATATGTGGTGGCATGGACTACCATAATTGTAGCCTCTTCAAGATATGGACATAAAGAGGAGGCGTTGGCTTAATTCTATGGAATGCTACAGACAGGTATCCACCCCAATCATTTCATGTTTGCCACTATTATGTTTTTCCGTCCTATAAGTTGTTGTAGATCCCATAGTTACTCATAAATCTGCAGCTATCATATCAGATATACATGTCATTAAATAACATTAACACGGTTATATCTTATGTATCATGATAATTTATTGATTGTAAGCTATAAGACCTGCTATCATGTGTAGGTATCTTCAAGCCAAAAAACCTATTAACATGTGTAGTTATCTTAGAGCCAAAAGTCCTCTATTTCCCCATATGCAGTTATGTTCATACTCCTAATACAAAGAAAAATAGAATCCTTTTCAAAATTACAATTTTCTTTTCCCCATCTCTAATGCAAAGATGAAAATAACTGAGAAAGAGAATCGTTCGTCTCAGCACTTGCAAATCATTGGTAGCTCTGGAAATTGAATCGATCTATGGAATTTATCTAGATTACGGTTGAAGTAACACATAATTTCCTTGGTGATGCAATGTAGCTAGAGTTCTATTGATTAGGGATTCATTGAAGGTTGTTGTTCCAAAACAGAGTGTGCATTTATAAACCTGGGCATTTTCATACAACAGATTCAAGAATATGAGGTTGTGCCATCAAATTCCTTTCAATATAAATTTTGGTAATGCTCGATGAATTCCTGTAATACTTAATGGTTTCCTGTAAGTTAGATTAATTCTCTAAATTTATAGTTTTCTATCAATTAGTTGTTTGAGGATGCAAGTGTGCTCTAGATTTGGGGTTGTACTAAGTTGTAATCCAAGTTTACCCTTAATCATCTTACAGGTTGTATTTAAACATGTAGACATTTTCCTACCATTAATGAGGGGTAGAAACCCGAAGCAGTGTGAACTAAAAGCACTCTATTTCAAAGGGAAATTGTACTAGGTAGCTATTATATCTATAAACAAGTAGTTGTCACTCCATTTACATCACAAGGAGCATGGTTACCCATAGACTTGCATTACTGTCTTTTCCTTGAGGCTATTGCAGTGAAACCTACTAACACAAAGTTCTAAACTTTTAGCTTCAACTTCTCAACTAACCAAACCTAGAGAGAGGAACGCCACACTATCTATATTCAACATGAGTGATATATTCTTGCTAGCATTTAGGAGAAATTAAATGGCATCAGGGTGGATTTTGCAGCCAAATTAAAGGAACTGATTGATTCTTTTGCTTCTATTATGTATGAATGTTCTGTTGACAAAGTCTCTGGAAATTCCATGGCTTCCAAATGGACTACTATGGCCACGACCACGTTTGATTGCCAAATCAATGAGTTCCTTACTGAGCGTATTGATAAACGTGATACATAGGATACATCCATATCCGCTTGCTTTGTTGCTCATGAAGAGCAATTCAAGCATGCCAAAGACATTCTGCGAGAAGAAGCCATCTCTGCTTTAGTAGTTTATAAATCTGTTCAAGATTAAGTATACCATTGCTAGAAATAAGGCTTGGTTGCTAGTTGTGGTGGTAATTTGTTTTATGCTCAGTCTCAAAAATGAAAGAAAGAAACCCTGCATTTTTTTCTAAAATCAATGAATTACTTTGATTTAAAACTGTGATAATAGAGACACGGGGACTTCACTTAGTGAACCTCTCACATAGCACATGCAATTGTGGGATATTAAAGAATACCCTTAATTTCGAGAGATATTAACCCAAACTCTTTTTGTTGAAACCCCCTCCCAATACTTAAAACCTCCTCCCCACCCCTTTTTATACCTCAACCCTTATAAACCACCCTACCCACCCCCACCTTAAACCCCTCATCTTCCCAATACTTGCAATATATTGGTTTGATTTTTGATAATTTTAAAACCCACAATATGAACTAACATGATAGGATATTTCCCAACAAGTGAAGCCCCCATGAATAGAGACTAGAATTCCAATATTGCAGAGACAAGTTTGAAATTCAAGATTATGCATCTAGGTACATGGTTACATTCTTAGAATGGGATTTGATCTCCAGGATTTGTTTGGGTAACATGCTCACAGATATGTATGAAAATGTGGTATTTTAGAGGATGCATGCAAACTGTTTGACAAAATGACTGAATGAGATGTGGTGTCGTAGAGTGTGATTATTACAGACTATTCATACAGTTGGCAGTGTGACAAGGCCTTGAATCTCTTTCATCGAATGCAAGTAGAAAGTGCTCAGCCTAACCTGATTAGTGATTACAATTGATGTGATGATATCCGGGTATGTCCTTAAAGGCATTGCTGACAAGCCTTTGAAATTATTTCTTCAAATGCAACTGGCTAGCACAAAGACCTAGTATACTTCATTGATATTGCTAAGATTCTCACCATCAATCTTGCTAGCCAAGGACTGGGAGATAGATAGGAAGTCCATGTTTTTTCATGATAGTGTAGTTAACACAGACGAGGGTGCAAATAATTGTCATGTCCGCATGCCTCTGACCAGTGAAGAGGACGTGACACAGGCTTCAACCCCCAAGCTAGAGCCCCATGAACATGCACAGGTATAAAATTGCTAAAACAGAATGCTTAAACAAAAATTGAACTAAAATATGCACACAGAATTGTTTATCATGCACAGATGCAATTTAATCCTCATACACGGCAGAAAACTACAGCATTCATACATGTTCATCAATTTCATTAACAGAAATTAAGATTGCAGAAGTAAAATGGATAAAATCACTTATCTTATGATGAGCTTGATCCACAACCAGCTACATTGCTGCGACGTTCCACCCAACCATAGGCCAGTGTGCTCCTTAATCTCTTAGCAGCACTACCACCCCCAAGCTGGGCATTATTCTCCAAGGAATAAGGGAACTAGCAGGCTTACACATAGCCAGGGATATACAAAAACATAGCCAAGCCAACACAGTTGGGTTTATCAGGCCATTAAGGAGCTGGAGAAGGAAAATTGCTAAGCTGGTGAGCTCATTATAGAGCCAAGAACACCTACACCAGAACTAGCCTGACCTCTAAAACAACCAAACATACCCAACATAAGGAATCAGTCCCTTCTCTGCTACACAGTCCCTCAGGCCCTGCATTCCCTTCCAGTGCTATTCAGGGGTGATGGAGAAGAAGGTTAGCCCTCTAACTATGTCTGTGTGGTTTCTAGCCACCAGGTTTATCAAGCAAATCTAAGCCAACATCTCTTCTCCTCTCATAGTCCGAAGACCAAACATTGCACTCCGGCAATTAATTTAGCTGTCATAGCTTAAACAGGGAAAAAGATTTCTGAGTTATTCTTGGCCCTCTTGTGGCCAAAATGACTCCCAATAATCAATTACATAGTCCCAACTAAACAGTAAACATGGGTGGAGAACAATAGTTCCAATCTCAACATTAAAATGACAGAAATTACACTATACAGCTGAGGATGTGAATGGCTCTTTTCAGGAAATTGTGGGTGAAAACGCACAGCTCTCAGCTCACTGTTTCAGCTGGAAACTAGGAAAATTCCTGTGAGTGAGGAAGCAATCCGACCCAGTGAGGAAAGGAACAGACAATGGAGGTCCTATGTGAGGAAAACAGCTCCATTTTTTCCCGTGGATGAACAAACAATAGGAAGGATGCAGAATTTCAATGCGTGGGTGTTCAGCAACTCATGGAGCCAAGAAAAATGTCTGCGTGAGGCCAAAACCACCAAGAGCCTGTGTGTGAGGAGAAAAAAGACAAAATCGTGGGTAGAGTGGAAATTGTCTGCATGAGTGAAGTCAACAGGGGTGGAGTGTGCATGGAGGCATGGATTGACAGTCCTGCCACCCCACTCCCAAAACAATTAACTACCATAACTTCCCTTAGCTACCAGCAGAAATTATTAACTGAAGGTGGTTGGGATAAAACAAAAGAATATGACACATGGGTTTTCCCCCTTTTGGCACAAGGTTTGACAAATTCCCCCCCACATCCTTATCCTTGGGAAAATCATGCCCCATTCGATTTAGTTGCCGCAACTGCAGCTGGTTGTGTTCATTTTAATTATAGATGCATATTTACATGATGACGAACATAATATATGCTGCATGCCCCGATATACCATCGGTGACAAATTTAAATCCAAGACATAGCATAACCGATCAATGGTGGGGCCTTGGCCTTTAGCTCCACACCATGATCACTTACAATTTATACATCATATACATCTAATGTAACGGGGTCAAAACTGGGACATTACAATAATGAGCAAAGCATGTCATCCATTGATAGCGGCTTTCATGATTTCATGGGATTTGGCAATTCTGTGATCTGAAATATTCAGGAGTTTGAGAAAGTTGCTACAGAACTAGGTGATAGTATTTATCAGTATGATAGTATTGATCATACTAGGTGATGTTATTGATCCAATGTCTCCTTCAAACACTAGGTCGAAAAAAAGGAAAAGGGTAAAATTTTTATAGAACAAGGTGGCTAGAATTCCAAGTTCATCAACCGACCCTAACATATTCAGTAGTTGTGGTAAGATTGGTGAGAAAAGTGTGAAGGAGGTTAGGTTTTCTATGAAAAGTAATCTTATTTAGAAGCCTCATATTCCCCTACCACCCCATAGCTCATGCACAAATCCGATTGGCAATGCACTAAAGAAGGGAGTACCTATGGGTCCAATCAACATCATGAAAGAGTCATATAGTCTCAAAAGTGTCAGGCAGAAATCCCTTTCTACTTGGAAGAGCCAAAAAATATTGAAAAGCATTTCACCTTATGCCAAGTTGATTCGTAAACATAGGTAAAATGTTTTGCAATATAATTTATACAGAAATTGCTTATACATAGGTAAGGTCAGTTCTACATATGTTCACATAAAATAAAGTTCATATTCATAACATTAGTGAATTTTTAAGTAGATTGCTAGATTGTATTCTTTGTTGTTTTAGGTATGTTCTTGATTAATTCCTATTTGTTGGTTTATATGTGCAGACCTGGGTTTACTTTATTGTACCAACAAAACCCCTAGCTCACTGGCCCTTTCGGCAAAAGACCGCAGAACGGCCTGAAGTCTCACCTAAAGTGATCCTAGATGGGGTGGCAGAAGAATCAGATTTCCTTAGCCAAGTTCTGTAGCATCCTAGGTTCTCTTGACTCTAATTAACTAGCTGAATCTCCCAGCAAGGGTTGCTCTCTCTTCCTAGTTGACTCTGCTATGGGACTGACTCTTATCGCATCGCAGCTTCTAGGATGATGCGCAAACCTTCTCTTCTGCTCAAATCTTAACCTACGATATCTCACACTGCAGCTCCTTCGACAGTGTGATATCGCCTTTCTACGTTGTAATACTTCCTACCGTAAGACTCAATATGCTCATCCACTCTCAAGGTCCAAAGGATTTCTCCCTGGGTATAGTAGCTCAGTTAACCTTCATTAGGATGTTAAACAACTTCTCTTAAGATTCTACAGTTTAACACACTTAACATCAATTATGGTCAACGCGCTGAACTAAATATATAGAAGCTACTTAACACTGTAAATGTTACTGTTGTGAATCAATCACTGATAATATCATATACAGATTACTTGAAACATTCAACTCACTTTTAACCTTCTATGTTACTGTAAACTGAAGGATAGCATACATACATTCATTAACTGATAAGAAACATTCATGTAATTAATAACAAATAGCAAATAAGTAGAGCACAATCACATGAAACAGTCGCACAACACATGGGTTTTACATGGTTCACTTCCAAGGGAGAAGCTACATCCACAGGAACTATGTTTTATTATATCTTGAGAGAGTAAACACAGTTCCGCTGCAACCTCTTATGTAGCTTGAGATATTCTGGGAAACTCCACGCACACAGCTGGGAGCCCTTCTCTCTTACATATCTTCTCTTCCTATAATGCTTTCTTCTTACAATATACCCTTCCTTTCTCTCTCAATCCCTACGGATTGTTACATTCATGCTCAAGGAGCCGGCTACTGGTTACAGTAAGATAACTGCAGACTTAATGACAGAACCAGATCTTGACTCTTCCTCAATGTCTTACAATACTGATGACGACTAGAAACAACCCGACCAACCAACTAGCTAGCTAGCTAACCCTTCATAATACAAAATACATGCTTAAATAGGTGGCCCAAAGGTCTCATCATGATACAAAATTGTGGGTCTATCCCAAAAGTAACCCAAAACCCTAACTATGATAGTCAGCCTTTCTATACCTTGAACTTCCACTTACTGGTCATACCGTAGCTTCCTGCAGTCTTCCATGATTTTTGACGCTGATCGTGGGTATGGGAACCACTTCCTTGGTCACTCCCCTTTTATCCTTTGTCTTTAATACCTCGACCCATTGCTCCTTCTCCATTTATGAGGGTAGTTGAGCCCTCCTGTCATTGTCGCTGCCTTAAATGCAGTGGTTGAGCTCTCTTCTCGGTCGCTTCAAGTACTATTTCCTTTTGAATTGCTTGTTTGGATATAGCAATTTTTCTTGTAGCTATGGGGCCATGCACCAATAGTCCCCTAATAGTTACTTATGGCTCGTCCATGAGCCACTAACATCTGGTTTCTCTTTCAGTAGCTTCTCCTTGGCTTTTTGCGAAGTCCTTATCAATCTCTCCTTGAGTCATGTGACATCTTTGTGCCGCTTCAAGCATAACTTGGCTAATCAGGGGGTCTTCTATGTTATCAATTTCACTCCTGCTTGCAGTGAAATCCTTAACCTTCTGCTCAACTGCATCTACCAGCTCTGCAATTTGTTCCTAATACGGTTTAAGCTTATTATTAAATTGTATCTCTTTTTCTCGCAACCGCTGCGCTTCCTGTTGGAACTGGTTCATCTCTGTCATCTTCTTCATACTTGCAAGAGCTCCTAAGCTCTTAACTTCTTCCTTCATTGCTACTGTTGCATTCTCTATGTTTTGGATGCTCTGCTACAAATCCAGTTTATCTAGGAGCTCTTCTAGCTCCAACCATGTCTTCGTTGCATCAACTAGCAATGACTCTGTATCATCTATGCGACACTTCATCTATGTTGAAGTGACTCTAAAGGCCTGTGCCCTTGCTTCCTTATTTGCCTCAGGTGTGTCTGGTGCTTGAGCCTCAAGCTCAGCAAGCTGCGCTTTGTGGTCATCCTCCATCTTGACCATTATCTCTTCCAGATCCTTTGCTCTATCTGCAATTCTTCGTACTTTCCGTGTCAGAGGCAAGGAAAACTCTATGTTACACTGGGGTAACTCCAATGTGATGTTTTGCAGGACCTGGCTGAGATCCTATTCTCTTTCTTCGTATACTCTTAAATCCTCTACTTTTGTCTGAAAGCATATGGTGAGCTCTGCATTCTATTGTATCAACTGAGTGTTCTTCTTGTAAGTCGCAAGCTCTCTATCCCTGAGCTCTGCGTCTATCTGCTACTGGATCATTTGTAGTTGATCAACAAAGAATTATGCCATATTAACCTCGATAGGTTTTCTAACCTGTATCTACACATCAATCATCGAAGTAGGGAATCAGATTCTCCCTAGCAGTATCAAAACTGTATTGGTGTGATCCTTTGCAACGACTTCCTCATGGGAAATCGATGGTGTTGAGCTTTCTCCTGCTGTCGCCTTAAATGGCTAAGCCTGCATCATGGAAGTCTTCTCGGTTAGTGCTTTCAACTCTAGAAGCTGCTTATCTATCATGCTCTGCAGCTTATCCTACGATGTCTACATCGCTTGAAATGAGTCCCGCATGTCCTCCTTCAATCTTGCTGTGATGAGATCATAATCATCCTATGTTAGTGCGGTCTCTGTAGTTGGCATTGAGGATTTAAATTTTTTTTCTTGTGTGCCGCTGGTGGCACTTCTACTAGATATTTCCTCTTTTGTGCCACTGGTGGCACTTCTACTGGATCTTTCCTCTTGAAACCCACCTTATCTTTTCCTTTGTCTAATGGGTCTATCGGTGCAATATATGTTGGTACATTTCCTGATGTGGCATCTTGTAATGCCTTATTTCACTCTTCATCAAACTCTTTAATGACATATTCTACATTCTACACTGTCATCCTGAACAAGACAATAGCCCAGTCATCCTTTCTAAACCCTTTTGGCCTCAGATATATTGTATGCCTATCTGCAATGAAATCAAGCCGATTATTATACATGTCAACAACCTCTATGTTGATCCGCACTGTCTCCTGGATGACTTGCTTCAATAGCTTATACTATTCATAGAATACTATCATATTGATCTTTTTCTTGGCTGGCCTGTTGCGTTCCCATAAGTTTTCATAGCGCGCACCTCTACACTCTTTGCCTCATAGCTATAGAAACTGGGTATGGGGTGGCTCTCTCCACCCGACGAATGCACATAATATAAGCAACCACGAGAGGTGGAAGGGGTGGTTTGGATCATCCTACACTGTCAAACAATATGCAATAAAAATATTTAATAAAAGCAAACACCAATTAAATTGTCCATCTTCTGCGACCTACACGGCAAGGTGAATTACTGATCCTGTGACTTATTTCGGGTGAACTTTGGTTAACATTCTACCTGCAAGCAAACTGGTTGTAAATATAAGTGTATCATCTGCTAGCGCTGTGAGGTCATAAGCCCGACCTCCTCTCTGTAGCTTATACTTGTTAACTAGAAGTTATGGTAGCTTGGTATCCTTGCTCTTCCCTGATATATGCATCTGAGGGTCCTTACCGATCTTGGACAGCCTAGTGATGCGGTGTATCAAATCAACATTTAGATCAACCCTGTTACCCAACTAGAGGTAACCTCCATGTACATAGGAAAGTAGCACTCGCACCATAGAATTAACCTTTGCACCTCGTTCGAAGTGTGGTATTCTCAACAAATTGAGAAAGCTTGACTGCTCAAGAATCTGGACATGTTCCATAGGAACAAACTCATCTGCATTGGTCCTCGAGTTGCTCTGAACCATAAGATACTAATCCGGCTGAAATTGAGGATATGTATTACTGTCTCCAAGGTTATAGTCTATAAATTTGAGAGCAGGGACATATCCTAATAGTTCTCCATCTTCCTTTACACGAGGATCAATTAGTGGTAGCGGAATAGGAAACTTAGCACCCTTGGGAATGGTTACCTCTGGTGCATCCTCGACTCGTGGCACAATATATATTGTTGCCATATGAACTTATTCTTCATGCTTGGAGCTGGAATCTTCCACTATCTGAGCTTGACTCTTCATTCTTGATGTCTTCCTGACCTATGGTGCACCTAATTTCACAACCCTGGGCGGCGTCGTCATGGCAGACTCGAGGCCACCACCCTGGAATCGTCGCATGATGTCTTCCAAAGGTTCCTTCTCGGACATAAAATACCTGGTTTGATACTTTGGACTGGTAATGGATGCAAAAATGGGGAAACTAGCACTCTGTAACAGGGGTGTCTCTGCACAGGGAAAACTCTTGCAAATTTCTCTATAACTCTCAGAAATCACAAAAGAAACCCTTCTGTTTGAATGATCTGTGTATTTATAATGAAGGCGATAATCTCTGAAGCAATGGTCATTTATGCTGGACCCATTGGTGGCATTTATTGCATGGACAAGACAACACCCGACGCCCCGCTCCTCATTAATTGCTGAAAATCCGATCAGATTCCCCTCAAAAATTATGTGCAAGCGTCGGTCTCGACCAAAATTTACCAAATCTAGGACAATCACTGTACTATTTCCAAAATCATCTTAACTGCACGAGGAACATCACCTCTTTGCGATGTCACACCGCATCATCCTAGACCAAAAGGTTGGCATGAAACTCCACAATGTTCAAAAACTCCGCAATCGTCCTATGACTTGCATAAAATAAACTTTCCTGCTGCGATTCCTCCTACTTAGAAAATTTTCACCTGGTCTAGAATAGTTATGGGTGCAAACATATGCACCACTTAGTTCTCTGAGTTAGGTTTTGGAGGTGGAGTGGCTATCACTATAAAGCTTAAGCCTACTGCCATTAATTAAAGTAGGAACAAGTTTCCTGTTCAGTTTACTGAGCTAAACGGCACCTCCTTCTATTACTTGCTGAATCTGATATGGCCCCAACCAATGTGTCTTGAATTTCCTTGGAAACTTAACAAACTTGCTGTCATAAAGGAGCACTACGTCTCCTGTCTGAAAAATCTTGCTCTTGATGTGCCTGTCATGCCAAGCTTTTTCTCGTGCCTTCTGCACTTTTTGATGAAATCCTATGATGAATCTATCTTCTTCTAAGGAAATCAGCTGCGCTAATATTTCATTCATCGTACCTGTATCAGCCATCTCAGTAATTTGAGAAATTCTTAAACTGGGAATAATATATTCCATAGGCATAACAACCTCTTGTCCATACACCAAGATGAAAAGTGGGTGTCTTGTGAGTTTCTTGCATGTAGTCCTATAAGCCCATAATACAGCATTAACCCCGAGGTCCCAATCATCTGTTTGGTTGTTACAGATCTTAGTAAGAGCATTTTCTAGAATCTTGTTAAAAGATTCCACTGTACCATTAGCTTGTGGGTGGTACGGAGTGCTCATATGATGTTCTATCTAAAATTCCTTCATCAAGGCCTCAATAGTGTGATTCAGAAATTGTGTTCCTTGATCACTCATCAAAATTGTTCGACATCCAAATCTACTTATGATGTTTTCAAAAATAAACTGTGCAGCTGTAGCAGCATCAAAATTCCTTACTACTTTGGCCTCTTCCCACCTGGTGAGGTATTCTATTCCTGTGATGATGTATCTCGCACCAGTTCATTTCCCTTGTGGGTTATTAGGACCCACGAAATCTATAGCCCACTTGTCAAATGCCCGCAATGTAATCTGTGGTCGCAGCAGCATTTCATCTCTCCACAAAGGTTTTCCTACCCTCTGGAAGATATTGCAACATCCGCAAAACTCCTTAGCATATTTATGCAAAGTAGGCCACCATATTACTGCAGCTAGAATTTTCTGAGCAGTCGGCTTTCCTGTGAAATGACCTCCTGCAGTACCTGAATGTCCTTCTCTGATAATGGATTCGTTCTCATGCGGCATAACGCATCTGTGCAGGACCTCATCTGGACCTAACTTGTATAAATGTCCTGCGATCAAAGTGAAATCTACCGCTTTAACAACTAACTATTTCTTTTGCTGCTTAGTAAACTCAACTGGTGCCCACCCTGTAGTGAGAAAGTGAATAATATCTGCGTAATACTCATCTGCGATCTGGATAGAAAACAATTGTGCATCTGGCAAATTATCCTCTAGATTACTTGGTTCTTCTCCTGAATCTATCTACGACAGATGATCAGGTCCGACATTTAATCTCCCTAGTTTTACAATAATTTCAAAATCATACTCCTAAAATAGGAGTAACCATCTGCAGATCCTTCCCCCTAACATTGGCTTATTGACCAAATACTTTAAAGTGGAATGGTCAGTGAACATCTTGAATGGGGCACCCAACAGATAGTTCCTGAACTTATATAGAGCATACACCATAGCTAATCCTTCTCTTTCTGTAGTGGTGTAGTTCTTTTCTGTGGTAGATAACTTTCTACTTGAGTACGCGATAGGGTGATCGATACCCCCTTCTCTTGGCTGTGTTAAGACAATCCATAGTGTGATGCCAGATGCATCCAAATGTACATGAAATGGATTCTTCCAATATGGAAATACTAAGATGGGTGTTGTAACCATCTTCTCTTTAAGAGTGTCTAAACTTTGCTGGCATTCTTCATTCGATAGAAATTTCACTTCTTTCTTTAACAGCTTTTCCATATGTGTTGTGAACTTTGCATAGCCTTTAATGAATTTTCTATAATACCCTGTATGACCAAGCACTGTCCTCAATTGCTTAACTGAGTTGGGTGCTAGAAGATTTACAATGATGGCAATCTTTGCGGGATCTACCATCAAGCCTTGTCTGCAAACAATATGACCCAAAAAAATACCAAATGGTGCACAGAATATACATTTCTTCAAGTTAAGAGAAATATGATATTGCCTACATTTCTCTAGCATGAGCCTTAAATATCCTATATTCTTTTTGATTAATCCAAATACAGTCCAATCATCAAAATAGAATTCTAAGAATTTATGGATGTATTCCTTAAAGACAGCAACTACTACTCTAGAAAAAATATCTTGTGCATTTTTAAGAGCAAAGGGAATTACCGTATACTGGAATGAGCCCCATTCTATTGCAAAGGTGGTCTTATGTCGATCCACTGGATGGATTCTTATCTGGTGATAGCCTAAAAATCCATCAGTGAATGAGTAGATCTCCTGTCCTCCCACATTGTCTAAAACTTCATCAGTAAAAGGTGTCGAAAATGGGTCATGAATTGATGCGTCCTTGAGTTTGTGCAAATCGACACAAATCCTGATTTCTCCTTTAGTTTTCTTTTCCTGCACAACCATGGGACTAACCCATTTTCTCTCTTCTACTGGCTCAATGATGCCTACTTCTAGCATCTTATCAATCTCATCCTTAACTTTTTCTTTATAACGAGGATTTAATCTGTATGGACGCTGCTTAACCGGCCTAGCATCTTCTTTCAAAGGTATCCTCATGACTCCCAAATCTCCTACTATTCCCTTCATCTCTATGAACTTAGTGGGAAATAAGTCCTGATAATCATGTAACAAATATGCGATGTGTCCTACCATTTCATCATCCCAATAGTCTCCAATAGAGGCAAACTTTGGTTCTGTTTCTGTGCCAATATTGATGTTTTTAATCTTAATAGGCTCTGTGACAGCTGGAATCTCTAGCTTTGGTCCATCAAATTCACGAGTCCCTTCTGACTCTGGAATGTTGATACTGTGAGGATTCTCATCCTCATCACCTGGCTCTTCTGTGAAGTTGTAACACTCTAGCGCATGTTCTAACTAGATGGCCTAATCAAGCTGAGCATACACTGGTAGGGTACAGTCATCAAATATCTTAGTCTCTATAATCTTTAGAGCCTGATCAATGCTTGGGTACTCATATTCAAAAGTGAAAGTGAGTACAAAGCTGTCTATCATAAGTGGCCATGTAATCGTTCCTCTGCGCAACTCTGTCTCAATGTACCAGTTCCTTGGGACTATGTCTAAAGTGTGAATGAATAGGTGAACCCATTCATCCTCTGGAATGTCTGACCAATTCTATTCACAAATATTAATATGTGACCTGGGGTCACTTTCTCCTGTATATTTATACTGGAAACGCTCCTTGTCATTAGAGAATTTGATCACCATCAATCTCTTAAAATCATCCCATGATGCGATATTTTCTTTATGTGCATGCCACCATCTTGCAGGTGTGTCTCTTACTACAAGGTCAATAGCTGCCATCCTCTGCTCATGAGGGATTTTCTACTCAAACTACTATAAAAATTAATTGACATCTGCTAAGACATCAAATGATGGAATATCCTTAATCTCTGTTCCAATCCATCATGGTGATTTAGTCATAAATGCACATCTGCGAGCTGAAACTTCATAAAGTCTGTTCTGCCAATTTTCTAAACCAACATCCAAATCCAATGCACATGAGCTATCGCATTGCCAACTAATATTTCCTTATGTGGTGGGATTGATATAATCACTCTGGTTAGTAGTAATCTGATAGAATCTCTCCATATTACGCACCTCTTCCTCTACTCTGATAGGTTCGATGTATCGAGGACCCTGAAAACGATCCAACGGTGCGATGACGCGAATGTATTTATCCTCAAAGGTCATTTGTCTTTTCTTCAAATCAATAACAACTATGTTATCAATTTCCCAATCAATACCTAATAAAGCTGGATATGGTTTGCTATCGCCAATAATTTCTATGACTTTGAAATCTGCAAAGCTGTGAACTCCAACAATATTAACTGGTACTTGTAGTAATCGACCTAGTGGTGATACCCTCTATTGATTGGCTAGTCGCAGATGGATAGGTGATTTGGCTAACTTAGGGCTACCCATCTATTCCCATGTCTGCTTAGTAAGAAAATTTACTTATGATCCTAAATCTAGGATTACCTCATCCATTTTAAACTCTCTAATTTGTGCTATGAGTCTCATTTCTCTTCCTGTTCTTGTATGGCCCATAATAATATGAACAACATGCTGCGTGCTGCTTACGAAAGAAGACTGTTGATACTGATCTATGATGCGTTGAAGCTCTCCTATGGATTTCTCATTTCTTACGAGTTTCAAGCAACTCCGCAGGAAGGATTGTACACTTCCTATCGACTCATCTTCTTCGCACCTTCGCGATGTGGTATCCTGCGATATCTGAACAGGACTAATACCACAAGGTTTTTTCTATGGTACACCCCTACAAGGAAATATCAGTGATCCTAATGGTGTAGGGTCAGTAAAGAAAGTTTTATATTGCTGAAATGTTTCTTTGTTCTTCTGCAGGTCAAGTGGTGTAGATTTATCAGTGGATTTGCGCACCCACTTCAGACCTGTATTCTTTTTGGCATCCTACAATGTCCTACTAGTAGAAGCACCACTGCGAGTCACAACATTGACTCTTGGTTCTGGTTCTTTCTGCTCAGCAGCAATAAGCTGAATATTCTGGTTTACTGTTGGCTTAGGATCCTTAATCTTGGCTATCAAGATAGGACATTCTTCTATAGTATGATCATAGGACTTGCAATACTTACATGTTGTAGTAGGGTTCTAACAATATCTAGCATAATGTCCTATGGCTCCATAGTTGTAACAAACAATCACTCCATGGCAACGGCCAAAGCCTCCACCACAACCTCTTCCTCTGAATCCTCCACCATGACCATCGTGAGCTGGTTCATGCTGTGGACCTACTGCTGGTCCTGATGTCTCAGACTAGACTCTGTAGAGGTCATGTTTTCTCTCTATCATGAGATCATAAAATATGCAATTATTTTCATCATGTCCTACTGACTTATAGAAGTTATAGTATAAATTCTTAGGAGTTTGTACATACTTTTGAAGTAAAGGGCATTCCTGTGGTCTATGTCCTCTTGTTCTACATATTTGACACCATGGCCCTTGATTCTGTGCTAAGGGGTTAGGAGCCCCACTTGCTATATACTCAACAAATACTGGACAATTATATTTGGTATGGCCATGTCCTTTACACTTTGTACACCATAATTCTTGTTCAACCTCTTTTCCTTTCTTAATCTCATGTAGCTGTAAAGTTAGATTGGCTAACTGATTCTGTAAGTTTGTCATACCTGAACTAGTCTCAGCTAAAGGTGAAGCCTCTAGTTTCATTGCCATCTCCAATGCTTCATCATATGTATGGAGTTTCTATTGTATTAGTGGAAGTTTGATATGAGGGAGCAGTGCTGCGTTGAACCATTCCTTATGCTACTCCGGTGCAAACTCAAAACTAACTTGGTCTATAAGAGCTTTAAATTTCTGATCAAAATCCCATACTGACTCTGTGGATGACTATTTGATGTCTTTAAGTTCTGTGATACATTGTGACTCAGACTTGGGTTTCTTGAATTCCTTAATCATTGCGGTCCTGACCTCTATGAGTGTTCTATTTTGCGCTGATGTATACTTCATATACCATGTTAAATCTCTTTCTCTAAGTGTAGTAGCCAACTGGACAAGCTTAGTATTATCATCTTGGATCTATTTAATGGTCCATACAGCTTCACATTGGAACCAATGTTGTTCTAGGTCTTCTTCCCCTGTACCCGTAAAGGTAGGTAATTTCATGTCATCCCCCATTCTATTTCTATGAGGTGGATTCTGATTTTCTGTATTACTACCACTTGGCGGTGTAAATGGAGGTGGTGTAGAGGTAGTATGTACTGTGTGTGAACTACTAGATGGAGTTCCTGTGGGATTATTCTGAGTCCCAGTTGGTTTTTGTGGGGTATAAGGGTGGTAAGGGATACCCCCTACTGTTCTTTCTCTATTACTTTGACTCTATTTTCTAGTACTATCTGAACTATCTTCAAAGAAGGAAGATCTGAAATCTACTTTATATATTTTACCGCTACATGTACATCCAATTTCTTCAGAATCACTCTCAAAGTCTTGTGACATTACACTTACTTAACTTATTCATCTGAGAATATATCTATTACTCCTTTTTCATACAATAACATCTTAAGGGACAAATTTAAAGAGTTCAAGTACTTACCGCGATATCCTTTGAAGAAGTACCTCTCTGCTCCACTGAAACTCTTTCTTTGATCAACTGCAAACTCTGTAATGAAACCTTCCAGCAAACTTGCAAGCCAGAAATCTACTACTCGCAAAATGGGATTATCTACGCTCTTCATGGTGTGAATCAGCTTCGGTGTCCAGACAATGTTCCTTTTCTTTTTGAATACATGCTTATCATTCAAATTTGACAACCAATCATACAACTCATTTCCAAAGGTTACAAAAAATATCTCATGCAGGTCTGTGAAGATATGTTTCTGTAACCAGTCCTCTATACTAAGCCTAGGACTCTTATTTTCTTTCTTAGCAAATTATCTTTCCTTAGACTCAACCCATTGGTTATGTTCTTCTTTAGTAGGATTCCAACAGAACATCAACTCTTCAATTTGTTCAAAACTGGTATTGGAACCATTTGTTGGTTTATATGTGTAGACCCAAGTTTACTTTATTGTACCAACAAAACCCCTAGCTCACTGGCCCTTTCAGCGACAGACCACAGAACAACATGAAGTCTCACCCGAAGTGATCCTAGATGGGGTGGCTGAAGAATCAGGTTTCCTCAGCCAGGTTCTATAGCATCCTAGGTTCTCTTGACTCTAATTAACCAGCTGAATATCCCAGCAAGGGATGCTCTCTCTTCCTAGCTGACTCTGCTATGGGACTGACTCTTATCACATCCCAGCTTCTAGGACAATGCGCAAACCTTCTCGTCTGCTCAACTCTTAACCTGCGATATCTCACACCACAGCTCCTCCAATAGTGCGATATCACCTTTCTACATTGTAATACTTCCTACCATAAGACTCAGTGTGCTCATCCACTGTCAAGGTCCAGAGGCGTTTTCCCTAGGTATAGTAGTTCAGTTAACCTTCATTAGGATGTTAAACAACTTCTCTTAAGCTTCTACAGTTTAACACACTTAACATCAATTATGCTCAACTCAATGAACTAAATATACAGAAGTTACTTAACACTGTAACTGTTACTGTTGTGAATCAAGCACTGATAAGCTCATATATAGAATACTCAACACATTCAACTCACATTTAACCTTCTATGTTACTGTAAACTGAAGGATAGCATACATACATTCATTAACTGATAAGAAACATTCATGTAATGAATAACAAATAGCAAATAAGTAGAGCACAATCACATGAAACAGTCGCACAACACACAGGTTTTACGTGGTTCACTTCCAAGGGGGAATCTACGTCCACATGAACTGTGTTTTATTATATCTTGAGATAGTAAACACAGTTTCACTGCAATCTCTTATGCAGCTTGAGATCTTCTGGGAAACTCCACACACACAGTTGGGAGCCCTTCTCTCTTAGATCTCTTCTCTTCCTATAATGCTTTCTTCTTAGAATATACCCTTCCTCTCTCTCTCAATCCTTGCGGATTGTTACATTCATGCTCAAGGAGCCGGCTACTAGTTACAGTAAGAAAACTGAAGACTTAATGACAGAACTAGAGCTCGACTCTTCCTCAATGCCTTACAATACCGATGACGACTAGAAACAACCCGACCAACCAACTAACTAGCTAGCTAACCCTTCACAAGACAAAATACATGCTTAAATAGGTGGCCCAAAGGTATCACCATGATACAAAACTGTGGACCTATCCCAACAGTAACACAAAACCCTAACTATGATAGTCGGCCTTTTTGTACCTTGAACTGTCGCTTACTGGTCATACCGCAGCTTCCTGCAGTCTTCCATGATTTTCGGTGCTGATCGCGGGTATGGGCGCCTCTTCCTTAGTCGCTCCCCTTCTGTCCTTTGTATTTAATACCTAGGCATGTTGCTCCTTCTCGATTTATGAGTGTATCTGATCTCTCCTGTCATCACCGCTGCCTTAAATGCAGTGGTTGAGCTCTCTTCTCGGCCGCTTCAAGTACTATTTCCTTTTGACTTCCTTGTTCCGATATAGCAGGTTTTCCTGTAGTTGTGGGGCCCTGCTCCAACACTATTATTATGATTAATTCTTCATACAAAGGCATTTTATATAAAAAAATGGGGTTCACACTCAGAAATATTTTGAGGAATGAGATTTCAATGTTTTCCAGGACTCATGACCCCGTTTTTAGAGCAAAAGGACTATGGATGGCAATAACAACAATTTAATTATTTAAATTTTGGAATATTTAAAGTCCTAATTTTATACCTCTAAAACAAAATTGTGAAAAGTTTTCAATATCTTTTGTCATGCAACACGTTGCATGACAAATGTTTCTGAATTCTAAGATCAGACTTATTAAATTTTCTTTGCTAGGATATAATCTGATAAAACATTAGAGAATTCCACTACCTCTTGTGATTTATGATTTCATTTTTGAACTATTTCTCAATTATTATCAGGTTGATAAAACAGTCTTTTCCTTGCTATAATGCAAGAAGGAAGATGTTTGGGTAGGACACCTACTGCCAGGATATTCTTTACATATAGAGCATATTGGTGGAGCATGGAAATAAGCAATGAGGGTGGCAGTTGCAACAACACAAGAAGCATTTCCAATAGCAAAGGTCCTTGTACATCTTGATATGAAGTAAGCATCACTCTTTCATTTTCCTTATCTATTGTTGATGACCAAGAAACAAGAAAAAGCAAATTTAACATAATTTCTCCTAAGAAACTTATAAAAATAATGAAGTTGATTCCATATTTGTTCTTATTGGGTAAATTTGACATATTGATTTCTTAGCAAACTATTTTAATAGTTGTTTACATAGTTAGAACATAGTGAAGTCCCTTTCTAAATTTTCATCAATTCTGATATATATATTGCCCAAGTTGTTTATAAGAGCACTAAAAAAAATTCATGAATCTAATGGCAAGCCTTGTTGAATGTAGTGCCCTCACAAATACCCACAATATCTATTGCAACTGGTTGAAGAATTTGGTCAAATGCTTTGGTTCCCCTTGACTGTTATTAACTATCAATTCTAATATTTTAAACAAGTGTTCTATGCATTCGTATACTGTTGTTCATAGTTTGTTTCCACATGGAAAGTGTTTAATATAATATTTGCATAAGCCTTAACATTCCATAATGACATTTCTATATCAAAATAATCAAAGGAGACAAGATAATATTAGACTTATAATTTTAAACAAATGAAAGTGAACATGCCTGGAAAATTGTTGAAGTTATCAATTGCTTGCCTAGTACTGTGTACTCTTTACAAAATGATAGTGGAACAGCAGTGAATCATTGGTAAAATGGAGAATATTTGGTGATGGAATGAATGACCAGCTTGAAGTGTACTCATTCCCAGGTTTGCAATTTCAATGCACAACTATCCAAACACATTAATATCAATCCCAATGTTCTTCTTGAAGATGTCTGTAGATATTCCCTTGGTTGTTCCTGTAGCTGGAAGCTTTGAGAAGTATTGGGCACCCCTTCAATATGGTCACGATTTGAGAAAGAAGACAAGAGATATATAATATAAAGATAGCCTATAGAGTATGCCTCCTTTATGTCATGTTTTCCCAAAGACTGGTGTGCCCCCACTTTTACAGAACCCTCAATCCTCTGCTATTTTGAGCTGCCAATGGACTGTTCCCTCCTCATGTGTGTTTGGGGATGTAAGTGCGCCCTCTTTTAGTTGGTATACCCTTTCTTCACAAGATATGGCAAGATAAACCCACTGTAAACTAACACTCATACAGATCTGGAAATGATATGAGATGAGAAATCAGAATAATGCGCCCTCACAAAGAAAAATAGGATTCCCAGTGCGTCTTCCTTTGAAAGGGTGAAGCACACTTCATACAAGAGTGCCCACTTAGTCAACAAGGTTTTGCTAGTATAAGCTAAGTGCAGAGTTTTGGCTGATGCTCACATGGTTTTTGGTCGAATGATAAAGTGAAACATTATCTTATAGACTGCCATGATCGTAGTTATTGCAAGCGTGGGCTGCATGAGGAATCCCTATCATTGTTTGATAAAACGTGGAGAGTGGGCATCCATCCAATTTCCTTCACCTTCGCTAGCATTCTCTCTGCTTGTACAAGTCTGTTGGCTTTTATAAAGGAAAGGAATTTCATTGTGAAATAATAAGAAGTGAAGTACAATCCAATTTCTTTTTGGGAAACACTTTTGAAGACATGTATGTCAAAATGTGGTTTTGTAGAAGTTGCATGCAAAATGTTTGACAAAATGACTAAATGAAATTTGGTTTCATGGAATAGTATGTTTACTGGGTAATCTGAAAATGGATATTTCAATGAGGCTATTGAGCTCTTTCAGAAGGTGCCTAAAAGGAAGGTGGTGCCATGGACTGCCATGATTGTAGGATATGTGAAGAATGGGCTTCTCGACAAGGCCTTGAAGCTCTTTAATGAAATGCTTGAGTGAAATGTGGTATCTTGCACTACGATGATTGTAGGGTGTGCACAATTTGGCCTATACAAATAGAAAGGTATTCTTTCTAGAAACCAACATACATAATTTAGTGGAGGTGGGATTGATTTGCAAAAATAGGAATGTTTTTTTTTTCCTGTTTTTGCAAAAACCTGAATCTTATATTATACAATTTAAACAATGGTGCATGAACACGAAAAAAAAACCTACAATGAGGCGGGGGAAAAGGGCATGTTAAATGTGTAGCATGAAGTTCTATGGATGAGGGTACAATAGTAAACAATGCCTCCATAAGGTATAACACAAGTTATAGGCATATGTGACAGAGGCACATGTATGCACTGTCTTTAGCATGCTTGTTTTAGAGGAACTTTTATGTCTAGAAAGGAACTATGTTTTCCATATGGAGAGTATGTTTTTCACTTCTAATTTAGGCACTATCTTTATGTTTGTGATTTGTTTTTCTAAACTTTAGATAAAATGCATGGCATAGGTAAGCGTCTAGATCTATCATAGGCATTGTTTCCTAGGCATGATACTCATACATGCTTGGGAACATTATTGTAGGAAAGGATTAGGGTTAAGGTTTATTTTCTAAGCTAGTTGAACCACAATAATGGCTTGTAACATTTGTAAACCTTAGACCATTTTCCTCTATAAAATAAAGCTAGGGTGCACCACTAGGATAGTACATGGCTGGAGTTTTGGGGCACTTACGTTGTGATTATTTATTTTCAAACTAATAGAGAGATGTGATTTGAGTAGTGTAGTTTTGTATTTGTTTTTTTTATATGTAGACTTATGTGTTTGCACTGTTGTAGTTCTAGTATTCCTTAGTCTTTGTCTTGATAGGTTAATCAATTATCAATTTCCTAGATTAGGGTTTAGTTTTTACTATTTAGAAGTGTTGATCTAATTACCATGTTCTAAAAATTAACACCCTAAGTTGGGACAATGATATGACAATGGATTCAATACTTTAGAATAATTTTTTCCATCCAAACCCAGAAATTTGTGGCTATACCCTGACTAACTCAAGGTGAGAAGAAACATGCAAACCTACAACAAAAAATTCCTTTCTCACCACAGTAAGGTCAAGGTGATTATTATATGCATCATAGTATGGATTAGCTAGCCTTGACCAACTAAAACACATTTGGATTGGTAGGCCATTGAATTGCACCTATATTGGTCACAAACATTGAACATATTGGTTAGATGAGAAATCGTCAAACCTGGGGACTAACAAGGTATTCTTATAAATCCAAGACCCTTGTCACATTTCGTTTGGGACATGGGACTTGTTAGAAAATGGAAACAGAAAAAATACTTTGGTAAGGGTTCTGGTTTGGACATATTTCCAACCAAAGGCCCCCCAGGGTTCCCTATCCCAACTACAGATTATAGCTTTAGGGGGAACCCACCCCATAAAATACCCTAGCAAGGTTTGTTCCATATAAGCATACACAGAGTATCAAGCTGATCAATTGGGTTTTCTATAGTAACATAGTTCTCAGTTTCATAATTACAATGTTGAATTCTAGATATTCATAAATGTAGAACAAAACACAAAGTATAGATCAATCGATGGAGCATATTTTCCTTATATGCAATCTATAGCTGAAGTTTCCTATGTCAACACCATTAAACTCTACTGTAAAAATAGGCTCAAACATATTAGGCCAAATAGATATGATTACAACTACAGGCTATGGATTACATACTAGGTTTCTCTTCATCATTTAAAGCATATGGATATGCTTCATCTATTGCATGCAGCGAGACTAAGGCCAACTCAACCTGTAGTTGTAATCATATCTATTTTGCCTAAAGCTACAAGTCCTAATCCCCCTGAAGCTACAAGCCCTAATCCCTATTGGCATTCTCAAACAAAATTTCCTTACCTTGCAGCAACAACTCATCAATTAACAATCTCTCTTCATCATCACCCTCATCAAATTTGCTTCTAAAAATGGTGTTTGACAACTTCATGTATATGGAGACTCTCTTTTGAAAGGTGAGGAGGAGGGCGTTTGGGAACTAGATGCATGAAATATTTGATTTTAGGAGGGAGCACAGAGGAGGAGGGTGGTTGGGAACCTCCATCAATGGCGGCCAAGATGTCTGCAGAAGAGGTGAACTTGAGAACCCTAACGTGCACGCTAAAACCCTAGCAAAGCGACCAATTTTTTTTGGCTATCCCCTATGTAAATATTTGCATAAGTTCAATGAATGGTCACAAAAATAACATTACCATTTAAAATAACTTCCATAGTTTCAAAAAATAATAATTAATTAGTTTTATAATTTTTTTTCAAAACAACACAACTATTTTCTATAAAAATGGTAAATTAAATCACTCAAACATAACTCATTCTAAGGACACCTATAACTTAAAAAAAAAAATCCTTAAACTTAATTTTCCCCAATTTGACAAATATCTTTCGAAAACTTGAAATTTTAGTGGTTATATGGCCAATGACATTGAAATCATTGTTTTTGCTCATTTGCTGGGAAGAGAAATTGCTCGATCAAGTAGGGAATTTCAGTCATGGGTTGGAAAAATTCACTTCATATTGCTCGATCAAGTCGGGAATTTCAGTCATGGGTTGGAAAACTTCACTTCATATTGCTCAATCAGGTCAGGAATTTCAGTCATGGGTTGGAAAACTTCACCATATAGCGACGCGTGGGGATCGACATGCATCTCCTCAGGGTCGATTTCACTGATTTTTCATAAAGGGACTTTCACAGATTAGGTTGTGTTGCATTCTGGTCAGGACGAACGATTTAGGTATTTTCTCAATCTTCTGCAACAATATTTTGTTTGGCTTATTTTCCCTGTACACTCCATCCCTGTAAACTTCACATAGGGTCAATTTCACTGATTTTTCATAAAGGGACTTTCACAGATTAGGTTGTGTTGCATTCTGGTCAAGACGAACATTTTAGGTATTTTCACAATCTTCTGCAACAATATTTTGTTCGGATTATTTTTCCTGTACACTCCCTCCCTGTAAACTTCACACCTGGTAGATAAATGTTGGTTCCCCTATCCTTTACCACCCACTTCCGATTGGATGTGATATGCAACCCACTATAGCTCAAAAAATATTTAGATATTAAACAACCAACGCTATTCATTAAGTTTTAGGTAGTGCTATATTCCATGCATCCACCAAAATTCCAATCGCAGACCAGGTTGTCACCTTCTTGTCACATCATGCAAGACGAAAAGTGGGTGTTGTCACATCATGCAAGAAGAAATAACAAATTCGACCTTTGAAATTTGCTGCAAATATTCCATTTACCCCCGATTTCCTGTTAAATTTACCATGAACCCTTCAATCGCCACCGATTTCTAGTTGTAGAGGTTTTAATCAACTAGATCGCCCCCGATTTCCATTAGTAGATGTTTTTAACTTTGTGAATTCTTTCAGAGAAGAAAGATACTATGTTTTAACAGAATGAACTTTTAATTCTAAGGGAATATCAACCTAGTGACTAAGTATTGTCTTCTCCATGAAGCTCATCAAGTTTGAATGATGTCTTCTCTTCTAAGAATAGATGGGAAACTGTCAAAACAATGTATCTAGAGTGCACAACAAGCAGTTCATAAACCTTTCATAATCAGCTAGTTCCATTTTACAATATTCAGCTCCATATTGAATTTTGTTCTATTGGCTATGTTTTGAAGCACCAATTCCAGGTTGTTTGTTAGTCTTTATTTCTTGATGTAAAGGCAAGAAGCTAGGTTTTAGGAACAATACCCATCTTTCCAAGTTCATATTAGCAACAAATCTATTTACCATGTTTAACAATGGTTCAAAAAAGAACCATTGATGTCATTGGTTAAGTGATCTAGAAAACTACTACCTTTTGGAAGAATTGCACTCAGTAATTTTTTCCTACTTTTCCTTTTTTTTTCTCTAAACTAAAACTAACCTACAGAAGGTAGATAGCTCTTTTAAGTAGGGTGTCACTAAAATATGATGCAAAATATTCTATAGTCTCATGTCTCCTTTCATCACACTGTACAATGTCAAAGATTTGGCAATAGGCATACTCATCCCAGACTAGTTCATCAACAAAATCACCAAGTCTGGTGTACACTCTCTGCATTTTTGATACAAAATTTTCGCAAGAGTGATCATAATCCACCAAAAAACCTAAGTCTTGAGTTGATATCCATCCTTGTTTCCATATTGAAGTGGTAATAGGGTTCCCAAATTGATTCAACGTGAGTTTACCAATACCTTGAAAGCACTAAATTAACTCTTCTGGAACAAAAACAACATTATTACAGGCCATTGTAGCATATACCCCTATGCTTACATGTCATCCATTTCCAATATTCTAGGCCATAAAGATCCCAATTAGAGGAAATTCCAGTGTCATAGATTTTCAATGGTTTGACATTATGAGGAAGAACCTCTTATACCTGTTGTAGAAGAACTGATTCCAAGTTTTCAATATGAGTTATAAAACAGTCCAACAATACCTAGGAAGTCCAAATCCAGTCATAAAGGTAATTTGATGGGGACCATCAAACTTCCAAAGGAATGAGGTCTTATCCATGTACATATTAGATCCATGTTGACATTGATACCATATAAGCAAGAGTTACAAAAGGAATTTTTAGGAAGTTTCTTCTAAGCTTTAGCTTTTCTTGTTCTTGTGCTCTTAGTTCACTTGGGACAAAAGGAAAGAGCGAGTGAGGAAAACACAGAAAATAAAGAAGAAAGGATTCAATCATAGTAGGATACAGACCTAGACCGAGACTAGAATTAGTCACTAATGCCAATGCACAGGGTAGAGTGTAATGATATGCAATTGTGCTTTGTACAGTCATTTTCTCATGGAATAATTTTTCTTCCTTGGATGTTTTCTCTATTGTATAATGAATATTTAATTTTGTTGCTAGTCTACTTTCATTCTTTCAAAATCCCCTACTCTATTGTTGCTTTTGCAAGCATAAATCAGGACACATCTAAACCAAGTTGTGCCTTGTTTCTAGGCATCTTCATTACAGTAATATGTATTGGTAGGTGTTTCAAGGCATCCTTTAGCAGTTTTGATTTATTTGAAATAAATTCATGTACATAAAGCGGAGAGTGTTCCTCACACAAAGACTCTTACATTCATGTTTTTGTTACCAAGTCGATGACTTAAAATCCTGTTTAGTTTGATGTGGAATCTAGAACTCATTTCGATGTTTCTTCACATGAAATCTCTTCTACCCCTGCAAATGGGCCAAAGGTGGTGATTGCAGTCATTACTAAATTTGACATGGATCCAATAGCTATGAAAATAGCTTCTCTTAAATGTCACGTAGCTAAGAGACAAATAGGAAACACCATAAAAACAAAGACAATCTGTAAGCCTTTGACTATCAACTTTAAACTTCTTCACGTCTGCAACATACCTCTATTATGAACTCTAGAAAATACATATTCAGCTTCTCTTTTCACACCTCTATAATGCAAACTATTTTTGTGTCAAAATATTTAGGGAATTCTCAGGAATTGTGGTTGCATGATCAATATCCCAATAGATCCATTGTTGATGTCATTGGTTAAGTGATCTACTAGTCTCAGAGATTTTCAATGGTTTGACATTATGAGGAAGAGCCTCTTATACCTGTTGTAGAAGAATTGATTCCAAATTCGCAATCCAAGTTGTAAAATAGTCTAAAAATACCTAGGAAATCCAAATCCATTCATAAAGGTAATTTGATGGGGACCATCAACCTTCCAAAGGACTCAGGTCTGATCCATGTACATATTAGAGCCATGTTGGCATTGATACCATATAGGCAAGAGTTACAAAAGGTAGTTTGTTAACAAGTAGAGTGTAACAATGATGAAGTAGTTTTCTAACTTGAGTATAGATTTGGAAAGTAGGAATGCTTCAATATTTGAAAAGAATGGAATTTATGGCAATCCAAATTTCTCATATAACAAGGAAAGGTGTAACTCTTAGACTTTTTAGTTTTGATCTGACAAACCAAATTTTGAGACGACCTTCAATAGAAGCTTCATTCTAGATAGCATGGTTCCCAAGGTTGTCTTCCATATCTTTCCACACATGTTTAATAAATGGGAATATTATGAAAACATGAGTAGTGCAAGTCTTGGCATTAGATCTACAAAGTAGACAAATGTTTGGCCCAACTCTTTTTTTTTGTAGAAATTTGAAAGTAAGAATTGTATGATGTAAAGCTAGCCACATTAGATGTTTAGTTTTTTAGGGGATTTGTTCTTCCACAATATAGAAAACCACATACCTGCTACTTGTATTTCATCCCCTTCAAAGGCTATATATCCTTGTTTTGGATTGTAACTACCACCAACTTTGTTTTGAACCTAGACTAGTTCATCAACAAAAACACCAAGTCTAATGTACACTCTCTGCATTTTTGATACACAATTTTCCCAAGAGTGATCATAATCCACCAACAAACCTAAGTCTTTAGTTGATAGCCATCCTTATTTCCATATTGAAGTGGTAATAGGGTTCCCAAATTGATTCAACGTGAATTTACCAATAGCTTGAAAGCACTAAATTAACTCTTCTGGAACAAAAAAAACATTAATACTGGCCATTGTAGCACCTACCCCTATCCTTGCATGTGATCCATTTCCAATATTCTAGGCCATAAGTCTCCCAATTAGAGGAAATGTCAGTGTCAGATATTTTCAATGGTTTGACATTATGAGGAAAAGCCTCTTATACTTGTTGTAGAAGAACTGATTCCAAATTTGCAAGTTGAGTTGTAAAACAGTCCAACAATAACTAGGAAGTTCAAATCCTGTCATAAAGGTAATTTTATGGGGACTACCAACCTTCCAAAGGAATGAGGTCTTATCCATGTACATATTAGAGCCATGTTGGCATTGATACCATATAGGCAAGAGTTACACAAGGCAGTTTTAGGAATTTTCTTCTAAGCTTTAGCTTTTCTTGTTTTTGTGCTCTTAGTTCACTTGGGACAAAAAGACAGAGCAAGCGAGGAAAACATAGAAAAAAAGAAGCAAGGATTCAGTCATAGAAGGATGCAGAACTGGACCAAGGCTAGAATTAGTCGCTAATGTCTATGCATAAGGCAGAGTGTAATGATATGTAATTGTGCTTTGTACAATCATTCTCTCATGGAATAATTTTTCTTCCTTGGATGTTTCTTGACATGAAAACTCTTGACCTGAATGGAGTTCAAATGACTTTTTGAGAACATAATTACTAACCTATAGGACTTAACTAATCAGATTAGTGTCCTTTCATATACTTGGTTAGCAAGATAAATTTCATTAGTAGTGGTGCAACAATTACTATCTATGTTGTTTGTTAGATCACATTTTTTCATTTCAGACAAAAGAAAAGTTAAAACTGTTTTCAATAGTTATTTAATGACCAAACCTTTTGTGTCATTTCTGAGATTGACAAAAGCTAAGGAAGAACTTCCTCTTCTAGTTACACTAATACAATTCCATTTGGCATTGTCACTAGCCATTTTTTTCCTCTTTACTTCCTTTCAAAGATACATGAATTCCTTTTGAATGAGCAAACCTGTTTTGGCATGGTTTATATGAACCTGTCTAAGGTGAGTCGAACATCTGGTCAATTCAAGTTAATTTTAACTAAATCTTGCAACTATCTTTGCTCATGCATTAAGAACATTGTTCATGAGTCTCCCTGGGTGGCCATTGTGTTTAGCATTGCTTTAATGGAAAATTGGTTAACAATTTTGTAAATTTTTTAGTTGGCTCTTATATATGTATAATATTGGTCAACTCTCTCACACAATTATGGAATATTTTATATCCTTGGAAGTAACAAGTTGAGAGTCTCAAAGATATTTGGTATACTCCCGTATTTATCATATCATATGAGAAATTAAGGAGCTTGTTTACATTCTTCCCAGTCACTTTATTTGTCATATCTCTATCAGACCACCCACAAGCCTCTTATTCAGTAAGTATATGGAAATCACTCTCCTGATAATGAACATAATATAACTTCCATGGTTCAAATTTCCAAGGCATGATTGCTCTTTCCTACAAACAATTTTTGGAAAATTTATGGGCTTCACATTTCTACTTTGGACAGACCTATGCTAGTGGGAGAGGGAAATGCCAATGTTCAAAAGATTCTAGGAAAGTTTTTTATATTATTATATTTTAGTATATTTTGATGCATATATATTCTAGAGAAACATGAAAAATGTTCAATTAGTTTCAAAAAACATGAGAAAAGTCATCTTTTCTTTTCCACTTTTTTTGCATTATGTATAGTTTATACGAATCTGTAAAAGTCATCTTTTCTTTTCTTACATACCATTCTATAAAAGTCATCTTTTCTTTTTCTTTGTTATGACGACTACTATGTACTCCTTTTTGCTGGCTACTTTAGACTACTTTTCCTTCTGATCAATGTCAACATCAGGATGTTCTTGGAATGGAACTAACTTGATGGAATATCACTAGATCTTAACCCTCCAATAGCACAAGCACAACTGGGGATAACACAAACCCTGATTGAGAAGATCCACCTCAAATTTATATATGCACTAAATTGCATCAAATAGAGGTTGGCAATTGACAAAGTATTTGATGCCAAGTGCCTTCATCCTTATTTCAAATATCTTACATCTATCACTAAGGCTGAAAGAGGGCCTAAACGGATCTTATCTGAGTTCTATTTAGTGAGACCGTAATGGCCTGGGACTATAGGTTCAAGACTCGAAGTCAATCAATTGAGCTGTAAAGCAAAATGGATGGGGAGAGAATATACCTGCAAGTCGGGTCAAATAACAAGTCATCAAATTTAAATGCACCCCCACCGTACGCTCTTTTTGTTGATAGAAAACTAACAAATGAAAGGCATTTTAGGAGCATTGTCAAAAAATTCAAAAAAATCATTAAGGAATTTAATAACAAATCAAAAATAGATGTTGATGATATTAGTAGTGGTTAACAATGGATGTGGTGAAGCATGCTAAACTAGGGGACTCCTTACATTGTTATGGAGACATGCTGCAAAGAATGGGCTAATAACCAATTGACATTAAAACTAGATCTATTGGCACTATGAGGCCCAATAAAGCAAAGACCAAAAGGATCATACACAAACCAAATGAAACAACATCCTCTTAAGGAGTGATATGGACAGTTGTAAATGTATTCTCTGACTTCCACCTTTTAAAGATTCATGGAAATTCCATTGTCTTGAGTATTGACAGAAGATCAAAACTTAGGAGACAACGTATTACACAGGCAACAAACATACTTGGGATCTCCACTTTAGCACACATCTATAAGGAGATGTGATATACAAGTTAAGTGGTTTAGTTTTATTAAGTTCCATTGAGCTCTGAGTTTGGTACCTTTTGTCCTTATTTTTTGAATCTCATTTTTCCCTCCCTACTTCTATATATTCTCTTTCAGTGTCCTTTTAAGTCTTATATATTTTAACTCCTCTAGGTATGAGATCTACTTTGTCATACCTGTCACTCCACTTTTTTGCTTTCTACTTCTATAGATCCGATAATAGTTATAATGGAGGTTAATAATGGAGAATAATACAGATTGAAATATCTCAACGATCTTTCATAACACAATTAAAGTTCACCCATGAGAGACCAAGGTTGGTTACATTCAATTAGTTGTCACTCTTCTATCAGGTGGCAAGAGGCAATGTGACCACCTGATAGGAGTGTAAATTAATCGAAATTGACCACTAACATGGTATGGGTGATTCTTGATTCATCCATTATTCAACATCATCTTGGCATGATTGGAATCATTTATTAGGTTGAAGCAATGATTAATATTAAAACCTAGAATTTTCAATTTGAATGAATTCCTTATGGGCTCCCTACCATCAAAGTAGCATCGTGCATGCCTAATATTTGAAATTTATCAATCATCCACAATGGATAACTTCAATAGCCTTTAACTAGACCTTGGAGTCGGTAGATTTGAAATTCATATTTTTAATTAGAGGAACTTGTATCTAGGGATTACATTTACCAAAGTTATTTGATGTAAGACTACCATGGCAGAGAAAACCAGAGATCTATCGAAATAGTTGCAATAGAGTTTGGATCCTTTCATTAGTTAGTTGCGGTTGAAGGAGCTGGGTCATAGAATGATGTGGATAATTTTCTTGACAATAGTGCTTCTACAAAAGATTGCCATTTGTCAGGCTGCATTGAAATAACAAACTAAGGATGGATTGAATATAGAGAATTTCGTAAAGTCGTTCATTGACAGTTGACATGAACGGAAGGATGTTGAATTAAGGAGGATATCCAAGCATTTCTTGTCATCAATTCATAGAAGCATATATGGAATTGAAAAGGTTTCACCATGTTCTGCCCAAGTACAAGATACGTTGACAACCTTACATTGTCGTTAACTCTAATTATAGAAGGTTCCTTTGGAAGATAAAATTGGGTGTAGATTTCTGAAAGACTGATGCACCTACAAATAATGCTTCAATTACTGGCTACTTTATATGGTTGACAAGCTAAATACTTTGTGTTGTTTAGGTCTTGTGTCATTGAATGTTGCTACCAACTAAATGATGTGAGTTTTATAAGTCAGTTTCTTATCTGTTTGGTAGTCCTAAAATTATTTCAGTTATGCTTAAAAGTCACTTGAACTGCACTTTCCTAATCCCTTTGTAATAGCAGAATGTACTCATCTGGACTGCAATAAGTGTTTTTTAAGATCTTATTTGAAGTATTAATAAAAAAGAAAAAACTTTTCAGCAGAATTATGATCATATTAATAGTAGAAGTCAAAATTTTGTATCATTCTAGTAATACCCTATCAATCTATCAATAATTGACAACTTTAACATGCATTTGGCTATTCTCTCATCATTAAATGTAAGGCTTAGCAAGTCAAGTCAGGCTAAATGAAATAGGGGATCAGATGGAGTTGACCATTCATTGGAGTAGGTGGCATGTGACTAGAAAAATATTTCTTAGACTCCAAATCATTAATGCCATATTCATTGATGGATACTTCTAGGGTGCCCTCCTCATTAAATAGAGGGCCCACTGAATTCAAGTATAAAGGCTCACCTTGATTGGAAAATTCAGTTGCAGTCCTTGAATATACAACTAATATGGATATCCCCATGCATGTACCCTTACCTGAGATCTCACTCATAGGTTCTGAAGTGCTATTTTTTGTTAGAATAATCAACCCATAGTATTTACCCACTTAGACATTAATTCATTTATTTTGTCTTATTTGCCTAGCCCATGAGTCCCACCATGTGCAAGTTGCTAATTTCCTATCCATAGAGGTCAAAATTTCCATTATTGAGTCATGGAGCAATTGGTAAAGCCTTAGGAATCAAATCTGCTTTATTCCTGGCCTCCTAGGCACCCATCTGCTTTTTCTGCTCTATTCCCTGCTTTTTCAGTGTTTTAAGGCACATAGGAAACCAAGACTAGGTGAGGTGAATCTGCTTTGTTGCCTCTTCCTCCTCCACTCTTTCCTCCATGAAAAAGCATGTATGAGCTTCCATTTGACCACTCTTTATCTTCCCTATGCGCCCTTGCTAATTCGTGGGGTCCTTGATAGATTTGGGATCAGCTTTTTACACCTATGGGGGATTTGCCTATTTTGGGTAAGCCTACTTTATGCTAGATTTGGATGATTCCTTATGCATTCGATTTGATCATGTATTCTATATATTCAGCAGCCTATGTTATTATAGGGTTGGCTATTGTACACTCAGTTTATATAATTTTGTGTTACAGATCCATATTCAGTCTCCATTGTTGATAATTTTGCATGATCAATTGTTAATTGTTGTGGGTGAAATTAATCTACTGCAGGCCTGAATTTATACATGGTATCAGAGCCATTGTAGGTTTTTACTCTCCTCCAAAAATTGTTTTGCAGGTTCAACATCAAGACTGGGAGCCTTCTACTGACAGCCGAGACAGATTTTCTAAAGCTATGGATTCACAGAAAACTATCCTCACCCCCTTCAACATTTTTGAATGGAAAGAAGAGATGGAGATCTTGTTGAGAGCGAAAGGCCTCTACAGGGTGACTATGGATACAGAAGTAGAGCCCAATGCTGCTGCAGAGAAGATCAAATGGCACAATCGGAGAGATGAGGCCTATGGCCTCCTATGTCTCAGTATTTCCCGAGACCTCCTTTTCCATCTCGATGGATTGACTTCACCCGATCAAGTATGGGAGAAAATTTATGAACTCTTTGGAAAGACAGATGAGATGAGGGGACACCAGATCGAAAATGAGCTGATCTCCCTGAGTCCCAGTAATTTTGAATCCCTGCAGCTATATTTATCCAAGTTCAAAGCACTAGTTTTGCAGCTGAAACAGTGTGGTATTGAAAAGAAAGATGAGCAGCTCGTATTGTCCATACTCTTGAAGCTAGGGCCTAATTACTCAGTCTTTGTCTCGACCTTCTATGCCACAAAACTCACAGCTCGAACCTGGAAGATGCCTAGCCTTGCAGCTTTCATGGAATCTCTCACACAGGAACAAGACAAGCTGGTGATGATGGGCACCATCAAACCTTCCAAAGACCAAGCTCTGGTTGCTGGAGATTCGAAGGTGGATTCAAAAAGCAAGAAGAAAGCTAAAAATCCACCTTAGAAAGGAAGAGACAAGAAGCAGTCTCTAGAGGATGAACAAGGTCCCAAGAAAAATACCCAGAAGAAGAAAAACAAAGGTGATATGAACAAGTGCTCATACTGCAATAAGGGCAATCATACTGAAAGCTCTTGTATGAAAAAGCAGATAGATATGTTAACTCAACTGTTGGAGAAGAATGGCATCTCCCTTCCAGAAGGCTCAAAGAAGAGAGAAGGAGGATCAAGTTCTGATGACAGAGAGAGAGTTCATGCTCTAGTTGCTGGCACATCAAGCTCACCCAGTTTTATCATAGATTCTGGAGCTTCAAGACACATGGTTTCGACTAAGGAGGCCTTCTCCTCACTGGATATGTCGAAAGGACCATCTATTGTACTGGGAGATGACTCTCTCACTGAAAGCAAAGGCAAAGGAAGGATAGAACTTGATCATGGTAACTTCAACAATGTGCTGTATGTCCCTGGTCTCGCCTCCAACCTTCTGTCAGTGTACCAGATGACTCACACTGGGTCTCCTAAGAAAGTCATATTCTCACCAGATGAATTTGAGATCACAGAAATCTCAAGTGGAAGAATCATTGCAAAAGGATTAGCGAATCATGCTCAAAAGGTATACATGTTTTCACACTTCCTGCCTTACTCAAACCCCTCTGCTCTTCTTATCCATGCTAATGAAGCTAGCAAGCTATGGCATGAAAGATTTGGCCATTTAAATTACAAGTATTTATCTGATCTTAGTGAGAAAGATATGGTCATAGGGTTTCCCAAGATAAAATTTTCCAAAGGAGTATGCCAAGGATGTATCCTAGGAAAACACCCAGAGCACAAATTTGAGAAAGCCAGCGATGAGAGAACCTCTGCACCCCTCGAGCTGATTCACAGTGATGTTTCTGGCCCATTACCTCATATGTCCATGAGTCAGGCCAAATATGCATTGACCTTTATTGATGATTTCTCCAGGTATTGTTGGGTTCACTTCATGAAACACAAGTCAGAAGTTTTTGGCCTATTCAAAGTCTTCAAGGCTTTGGTTGAAAACCAGTGTGGAAGAAAACTCAAAGCACTCAGATCTGACAACGGTGGTGAGTATGTCAAGAATGAGTTTATTAACTATTGTGCAGATGTAGGTATTCAGATGCAGCATTCTATCCCCTACACACCACAGTAAAATGGTGTTGCAGAGAGGAAGAACAGATCACTGAAGGAGATGGCAACATGTGTTGATGTATATGTAACTTCGGAATGTATTGTTCTATGTATTGTAACCCGATGTTTATTCTGAGATGTTTCTATTATGTATTTGATTCATGTGGTCATGCCCCGATGTTCCGATCGGGAGGATTAATAATGTAATCAAGTCATATCAAGTCATTAGGTAAGTCCCCACAGTTTCGGGGTACTTGAGTTATTATACACTAATTAAGGTGTAGGCTCAAGTAATAATTATTAGGTTGAGCCTACATGTGAAATGGCAATTCAAGTGAATGGAATAATATAAATAGAGAGTGTGAGTCTCTCTATTTATCACTTGTGAATTACATCACTTGCTCTCTCAAGTGTGGCACACCTTTGGAGAAGGAAATACTTTGGCTTGACACAAGATAGAAGGTTGCTGTTGTGTTGGGAGGTCATCTTACTATTTTTGGATCACATATTTTGGTGATACTATCTTAGAGGAAGTTGAGGGGTTTTCTCCATTTATGGTTTCCCCTCCTAAAAGCTTTGTGTATCTTGTCTCTTGTGATGTGCTTATGTTATTGCTGTGCTCGTTATTCTCTCAGTGAAAAGATCCTAACATAATGCTAGCTTAAATGTTGAAAAACTAACATGGTATCAAAGCTAACCTGAGAAGAAGACATTGTGCAGCTACAGGAACTAGGGCTTCCTATTTTGTGGATCTTCCTCCACATATTTTCAGCACAAGTATGCTAGGATGACTCTCCATTGAAGGGTGCATCTTTCTGTCGATGCGGAATTCAATTTCAAGCATTTTCAGTTTCGATATGGAAATTAGGGATTTCTACAGAAGAGGAATTTTTGAGTGAGACTAGCATAGTATTTTTCTCCTCATCAAAACCGAAATTTAGAGAACTGGATCAATAAATTTGGTTGGGTGAAACTCTGGGAAAGTCAAACTCTGGTTTGACCCTAAGCTAGGAGAAACCCTAAATACTAAAACTGCTAAATTTTGGTACAGTCGCTATATTCTGATATTGGCGAATTATCAGAAGCTGAAAATTGCAGGGGCTGAATATAGAATCCTGATGAACATTGTGTCCAAATTTCAGCCTCTGATTCACTATATTCTGTGAGATATGATCTCTCCAAGTTAGGGTTCCATCCTCTTCCAGAAATCATCCATAAACGGGACACCTGGGGAGATCTGTAATATCTTGGGCTACAGAGGTCCAAATGGAATTCCTGAAGATTTTCCAGAAATAGCATGGAATTTAATTTCTGTGTTCCAAACTTTAGACTCAGAAGATGAACCAGTGACACGTGGCATTGCATACAACTTCGCTGTTCTAAATAGTCCAGTAATAGGTCACCTTGGGAAAAGGATCATAAATCCCAAATGGTGAAACCAATTCTGATGAAATCTATGGTATTGGATCAGGGACATGCGAGGTTACCTCAGTGAGAAATTTTAGACATAGAGGATCAGTAATTTAGGATATATCACAGAAACAGTAACAGGAATTTCTGCAGAAGAAATCAGAAAATTAGGGCTTCCTGTTTCGGGAGTTTCCCTTCACTGTTTTCAGAAAAGGAGTACATTGGACAGCTCCATTTGAAGAGATCTATCTGTTCATCCAATAAGATTTGAAAGATTCCAAGTTTTGAAAATTAGGGTTTCTATGACAAACCCTAGATCAACGAACTCTGGGACAAGGACGGACACCTCAAATCGGTAAGATCTAATCCTTTGCTATTTCCATTTGAGGTTCTCATTTCAATATGATATATCACATCAGCTTAGTTAAAAGATTGCGGAAGTTGACAAATTCCAAACCTGGAAGTATATGATCTCTCTGAAGAAAATGAATTGGACACCTACATGAGGATGGAGGTTCCAGTTTCATAGGGAGACGAGGCCAAAGAAGACATCATGCTCATGCTGCAGAGGATGATGAACCATCCAGAAAGAGATCCAGATATGAAAGTGAAGATTCTTCAAGCGAGGATGAATATGTTCTAATATCATCTCTCATAGGTAACATTACTCATGGAAGTGATGATTGGCTTATAGACAGTGGGGATTCCAAACATATGATGGGATTCAAGGAATCCTTTGTAAGACTATCAGAACATGAATCACCTCACAAGGTGAAACTTGTAGATGACTACCAATATCCAATAAAAGGTAGTGAGGAATCTTCATACAAGATAGACTCTGGAATGTAGGTTGCATTCATAGATGGTCAAATCATCATGTGGCCAAAAGGAAAGACTATCGATGATGCAGTAGTGATTAAAGAACAAGGAGGCTTGTATGAATTGAAGGGCCATCCAGAACAAGCCTTGATCCATGTAGAGCCAAATGAGCTTTGGCATAGAAGGCTTGCACATGTGCATTACAGAGCACTACCTATTGCAAGCAATGCTGTTGAAGGTCTTCCTAAATTTCAAGCTATTTGAAGGGAAGAACAAAGTCAGAATATGACCTAAAGAAACCAGTTGAAGAATGTGAAGATCCAGAATGCAGAGACCATGCAGTCATAAGAGTCTCTCAAATCAAAGAACAACTTGAAGCGGTAAAAGAAAAAGTGAAGAATGCAGAAGTGATGATGGCCACCTTGAATGGCCTCCCAGGATCGTGGAATTCATTCATTCAAGGAATGTGTTTCAGAAGGAAGTGATTACTTTCATCAAACTTTGGAAAAAAAAAAGAAGAAACTCTACCCATAAGAAGAGAAGATAAGACGGGAGCATTTGAAGATCCAGCTATCACCATCCAAAGAAGATCCCTCAAGCAATGAGGAATATGAAGAACTCAACTCTTGAAGAACCTCTTATCCACCTCAGCATTTGGATAAGAAACAATGCGACTATGAATGAAGAAGATGATGCAGCTGAAGGCTCAAGAAGGAGTCTACCCTCGAAACAAATAAAGATAAGTATTCAATTGTCATTTCATGATATTTTTTTGTTATGCATTTGTTTATATTCAGTTATTGTATTATGCATGATAGGATGTTTTCATTAATGACAGTATACTATTAATATGCATGCGATGGGTAAGTAGCTCATGGTGCTATACAACTCTCCATTGCTACTTATCTAGAATGAAACCTCTTTGCTGACATATTGGATTAGTGCACAATCACAATGATGTCCTGGTAGAGATGGAAGGCATCTAGAAAGTTTCAGTGAGATATGGATGAATGTTGTATTGACTAAAGTAGTTGCATGATCATATATTTATGCATAAGTGCTTGCCAGTATGATTATTCCTTATGAAATGTTTCTAACCATACAATTGCATTTGACTTGTAGGAAAGATCACATACATAATCGCCTACAAGAAAAGAAGGATGAAGACTTGTTCCGAAGAACAAGTGATGACAGTTCAAAGACAAAGAATAATATGACAAGCTAACAGATGGGTGCAAGATGAACTTTTGAAGAAGTTCAAGATAGAGGATCTTAGTATCCATTGATCCTAGATGGATACTACTTGTCACTCCAGTACAAAATGTTTCAGTGCATAGAGTACGGAAGACAGAGGGAGTATGATGCTCTACTTCAGAGGGAGTGATTCCAGAAGATCCTGAGGTTCGACATGGTATGACAGGATGGGCAGATTACTGATGATTCTAGGCTTTACTGAGAGTAAAGTGGATTCCAACCTTTGTTCCAGGGTTGAATGTGGAAGACCAATGATGCTCCTATTATGTGTCGATGCACTATTGTTCTAGGTATGGTGGTGTGGCAGAATACAGATGGAATCTTCCTTGGACAAGGGAAGTATGCAGTAGAGATCCTGAAGAGGCTCAGGATGATGGACTGCATGGCCTCACCTATGGCATCAAACCTGAATCTTTTGAGTGATGCTTCTTCAGAGATGGTTGATGCTACGATGTATCGTCAGATGATTGGGTCATTGATGTACCTGATGAAAACAAGACCAAATATTTGCTTTGCTGTGAACACCTTGAGCCAATACTTGACAAATCCAAGAAGTGTTCACTTGATTGCTGCAAAGCATATTCTGAGGTACCTGAAGGGTACAATTGACTATGGGCTCAAGTATAATGTGAATCAGAAGATTAACCTGGAGGGTTATGTTGATTCAGATTGGGCAGGCAGTGCCATCGACAGGAAGAGCACTTCAGGATGTTGCTTCAGTATGGGATCAGGTATGATCTCTTGGTTTAGCAGGAAGAAATCCTGTGTGGCACTGAGTACAGCTGAAGCAAAGTATGTCGCAGCTTATTCAGCTAGTTGTGAGGTAGTATGGCTGCGGAAGCTACCATCTGATATATTTGATCTCCAGCTAGATACTACCTATATACATTGTGTAAACTAGAGTTGCGTGAAGTTGTTAGAGAATCCAGTGTTCCATGACAGGTCGAAGCATATTGAGATCAAATATCACTATATCAGGGATATGGTGCAGAGAGGAGCAGTGAAGCTCCTGCATGTTGCAACGGAGGAACAGATAGCTGATGTATTGACGAAGCCATTGGCTAGGCTGAAAATCAAGTACTTCAGAGAGAGACTTGGTGTTCTCCAGATCGAGGCTTCCTCCCAGAGACAGTGATGAGACCCAGAGCCATTCTGACATGGTGAGAGGATTGGTTCCTTCCATGGTCAGATGTAAGGGCTGAGCCATTCTGTCATGGTGAGAGGATTTAGTTCCTTCCATGGCAGATCTAAGTGCAGAAATATCTCCTCAGTGGAGTCAAGAGTCTTCCATCATTGGATGGGATTGTGCCATTCTGACGAGCAGGTCAGATGTAAGGGCAGTGCCATTCTGTTCATGGCTAAAGGATTTAGTTCCTTCCATGTCAGATGTGAGTGCCGGCCATTCTGTCGAGTAGGAAAGTTGTAAGGGCTTCCGCCATTCTGACGAGCAGGTCAGATGTAAGGGCAGTGCCATTCTGTTCATGGCTAAAGGATTTAGTTCCTTCCATGTCAGATGTGAGTGCCGGCCATTCTGTCGAGTAGGACAGATGTAAGGGCTACCGCCATTCTGACGAGGAGGTTAGATGTGAGTGCCATCCATTCTGTCGAGTAGGACAGATGTAAGGGCTACTGCCATTATGACAAGGAGGCCAGATGTAAGGGTAGTGCCATTCTGTTCATGGCTAAAGGATTTAGTTCCTTCCATATCAGATCTGAGTGCCGGCCATTCTGTCGAGTAGGACAGATGTAAGGGCTACCGCCATTCTGACGAGGAGGTCAGATGTGAGTGCCGGCCATTCTATCGAGTAGGACAGATGTAAGGGCTACCGCCATTTTGATGAGTAGGTCAAACATAAGAGCAGTGCCATTCTGACGAGGAGGTCAGATGTGAGTGCCGGCCATTCTGTCAAGTAGGACAGATGTAAGGGATACCACCATTCTGACGATCAGGTTAGATGTAAGGGTAGTGCCATTCTGTTCACGGCTAAAGGATTTAGTTCCTTCCATGTCAGATATGAGTGCCGACCATTCTATCGAGTAGGACAGATGTAAGGGCTATCGCCATTTTGACAAGTAGGTCAAATGTAAGGGCAGAGCCATTCTGTTCATGGCTAAAGGATTAGATTCCTCCCATGTCAGATGTGAGTGCTGGCCATTCTGACGAGTAGGTCAGATATAAGGGCTACCAAAGACCTACTGTGGGCTAGGCCTACAACCAGCATGAAAAAGGGCTGGCTCTGTAGAACTTCCTATGATGAGATAGTACACACTTGATGATGACCAGAGGAGATCCAGATCGAGCTATGATCCAGATCCAGTTATGATGACTCCGAGAGATCCAGATCGAGTGATGATCCAGATCCAGCAGTGATGATCCAGATCGAGAGATGATCCAGATCCTGTCCAGAGAGATGATCCAGATCGAGAGATGATCCAGATCCTGTCCAGAGAGAGATCCAGATCGAGTGATGATCCAGATCCAGCAGTGGTGATCCAGATCAAGAGATGATCCAGATCCAGTCCAGAGAGATGATCCAGATCGAGTGATGATCCAGATCTAGTCCAGTGATGTTGATCCAGATCGAGTGATGATCTAGATTCAGTGATGATGATCCAGATCGAGTGATGATCTAGATCGTGTGATGATGTTCTATGATGATCCAGATCGAGAGATGATCCAGATCCAGATGATTTGAAGATGAGGATGACTTGAAGATGAAGATGACTCAGATGATCCAGTTGATGCAGAGAAGAAGACCAGTGCTGAAAAATTGTGTCGAAAGAATACCTTCCTAGTTAAGAGGGAGTGTTGATGTATATGTAACTTCGGAATGTATTCTTCTATGTATTGTAACCCGATGTTTATTCCGGGATGTTTCTATTATGTATTTGAGTCATGTGGTCATGCCCCGATGTTCCGATCGGGAGGATTAATAATGTAATCAAGTCATATCAAGTCATTAGGTAAGTCCCCACAGTTTCGGGGCTCTTGAGTTATTATACACTAATTAAGGTGTAGGCTTGAGTAATAATTATTAGGTCGAGCCTACGTGTGAAATGGCAATTCAAGTGAACGGACTAATATAAATAGAGAGTGTGAGTCTCTCTATTTATCACTTGTGAATTACATCACTTGCTCTCTCAAGTGTGGGGCACCTTTGGAGAAGGAAATACTTTGGCTTGACACAAGACAGAAGGCTGCTGTTGTGTTGGGAGGTCATCTTACTGTTTTTGGATCACATCTTTTGGTGATACTATCTTAGAGGAAGTTGAGGGGTTTTCTCCATTTATGGTTTCCCCTTCTAAAAGCTTTGTGTCTCTTGTCTCTTGTGATGTGCTTATGTTATTGCTGTGCTTGTTATTCTCTCAGTGAAAAGATCCTAACATAATGCTAGCTTAAATGTTGAAAAACTAACAACATGCATGATGGAGGCCAAAACTTTGCCACCAAAGTACTGGGCTGAAGCTATCAACTGTGCAGCCTATATTCAGAATAGGATGCCTCATAAACAGTTGGATGGCATGACTCCTTTTGAAGCATGGAGTGGGCACAAGCTAGATGTGACCCACTTCAGGATTTTTGGCTCAAAGGAATGGGCTAGAATCCCGACAGAGAAGAGGAAGGCTTTGCAGCCCCAAAGCCAAGAGTTTCTCTTTGTGGGATACTCTGAAGATTCAAAAGGGTACAAGTTGATAAAATTGAGCACAAACAAATCCTTCATTGAAAGGTGTGTTCAGTTTGAAGAAGAACCCCTTGCAGAAGTGGAGATTGGTGAAGCCTCTTCACCACCTGAACCTCAAGAAGTAAGTAAAGAGTTTGTTGAACATGCTGATTCTGATTTATCCGATGGAGATGAGTTTATTTCAGACCCAAACAGCCCCACAAGGCCTAAATGGGCAGCCAAGACACTACATGCAGCAGGACAGTTAGCTGGGGATCCCAATGACCCAAGGAGGACTAGATCTCAATTTGAGAGTGGTCTGTGCATGAAGGATCCTGAGTTTGCTGAAAAATGCTATTTGATGGTGGATTCAAACATATGAAGAAGCAGCAGGAGATCCAAGATGGAAAGCTGCCATGAATGAGGAGTTCAACTCGCTACAGAAAAGCAACACATGGGAGCTAGTGGATCTTCCTCTTGGGAGAAAACTAGTACAGTGTAGGTGGGTCTATAAGACCAAATTTGCTGCTGACGGTTCACCACTAAAGTACAAGGATAGATTAGTAGCTAAATCCTACTCACAAGTTCATGGAATTGATTACAATGAGACTTTTTCCCCAGTGGCAAAGATGGATTCAATCAGGCTAGCTCTAGCCATTGCAGCATCAAGGCAATGCGAGGTACATCATATGGATGTAAAGTGTGCATTTCTAAATGGTGATATCACTGAGGAGATATATATGCAGCAGCCCCAAGTTTTTTCTACTGACCATTCTCTTGTGTGCAGGTTGAGAAAGTCATTGTATGGGCTAAAGCAAGCCCCCAGGGCTTGGTATGCCAAGATAGATAGCTTCTTGCTATCTTTGAATTTTGTTCGGTGCAAATCAGATTTGAATGTCTATCTGAAGGTAATTAATGGTTCATTAATGATCATTGTGTTATATGTTGATGACCTCCTCATTACAGGAAGCTCATAGGATGAGATTGCTTCCCTAAAAGGAGCTATGAACCAAGCCTTCTCCATGACAGATTTGGGGCTCTTAAGTCAGTTTTTGGGGCTTGAGATTTCTCAAAACAAAGCTGGAATCAAGGTGCACCAGTCCAAATATGCCTTGGATTTTCTGATCAAATTCAGAATGCAAGATTGCAAAGCAAGCAAAACTCCTTTCCTTTCAGGAGTGAAGCTGGAGGAAGATGATTCTCCACCGATGGTAAACAACACTTTGTATAGATAGTTGATTGGATGTTTATTGTATTTGACACATACTCGACCTGATCTTTGTTATGCAGACAGTGTTGCTTCTAGATTCACGGATCAGCCTCATGAGATCCATTGGAAAGCAGCAAAGAGGATCCTTAGCTTTGTTCAGGGAACAAGGACACATGGGATTTTATATAAGGCCAATTCTGACCTCGAGTTAATTGGTTTTACTGACAGTGATTGGGCAGGTGATAGCACTGACAGGAAGTCCACTTCAGGTTATGTGTTCATGCTTGTAGAAGGGCCAATCAGCTGGTCAAGCAAGAAACAGAGTGCCATTGCACTCTCATCTACAGAAGCTGAGTACAGAGGAGTTGTCAATGCAGCAACTCAGTGTTTATGGCTGCAGGGTTTACTTGGAGAGTGTGGTTTTGAACTTGAGTACTCAACTACCATCTACTGTGATAACCAGAGTACCATCAGAGAGCTTGTGCATGATGGCACCATTCACCTACTCTTCTGTTCATCTTCAGAACAAGTAGCTGACATCTTCACAAAATCATTTTGTGAGAAGACCTTCAGCAATCTCAAATCACTGCTGGGGATTGCTGATCATGTTATCAAAGCATGAGTGGAGACAAGATTCTACAATTTTGTTTTACAGCCCATGTTTAAGGGAGGATTTTCCCAAGTTGGTTTTGCCTCTTTCCTTGTTTCATATGGACTTGCAGTATGTAAAAGGGTGACTAAGCCTTGTTGCTAGGCCCTATATTTTGACTTATTACTCATAAAGTCATGCTTAAGGGGGGGTGTTAGAATAATCAACCCATAGTATTTACCCACTTAGACATTAATTCATTTATTTTGTCTTATTTGCGTACTCCATGAGTCCCACCATGTGCAAGTTGCTAATTGCCTATCCATAGAGGTCAAACTTTCCATTATTGACTCATGGAGAACTTGGGAAAGCCTTAGGAATCAAATATTCTTTATTCCTGGCCTCCTAGGTGCCCATCTACTTTTTCTGCTTTATTCCCTTCTTTTTCAGTGTTTTAAGGCACATAGGAAAGCAAGACTAGGTGAGGTGAATCTGCTTTGTTGCCTCTTCCTCCTCCACTCTTTCCTCCATGCAAAAGCATGTATGAGCTACCATTTGACCACTCTTTATCTTGCATATGTGCCCTTGCTAATTCGTGGGGTCCTTGATAGATTTGGGATCAGCTTTTTACACCTATGGGGGATTTTCCTATTTTGGGTAAGCTTGCTTTATGCTAGATTTGGATGCTTCCTTATGCATTTGATTTGCTCATGTATTCTATATATTCAGCAGCTTATGTTATTATAGGGTTGGCTATTGTACACTTAGTTAATATAATTTTGTGTTACAGCTCCATATTCAGTCTCCATTGTTGATAATTTTGCATGATCAATTGTTAATTGTTGTGGGTGAAATTAATCTACTGCAGGCCTGAATTTCTATAGTTTTATGTAAGGATGGAATTGCCATGTGATTTTCTTTCTGTACTGATGTTTGTTTTTCCATGCATATTGTGCATGTCCTTAATGAATCACTAATTAAAATGGATGAACAAACTACAAAACCATGCTCCAATAATGGAAATGGTACAATATTTCTTAAATCCTTTTTGACCAGCTCAGCAGTAGCCCCTGAGGAGACATTCATGTCATCAACTTTAGCTAGTGTAGATGAAGACTTCTGTGGACTGCAACTTAGGGTTTTGTGACTTCTATGGGGATAAACTTGAAGTAGACATTGATGTAGGAAATGAAATGTGATTGAACAAATATTTATCTACCTTCCCATTACAATGAACAAGTTCACTAAGCAATATCTCTAAGACACCCTCCCCTTTAGATTCAAAATTTGCCTTAGGGCTCAGATGTAGGGTAGCAATTGATGGTGCATGTTGCTACAGCTGCTGTTTTTTTATTTCTTTTCTTGGATTGAGTTATCTTTCTCATATTTTACATTGTTACATTACCTATTAACTTCACACATTCACTATTCTTCTTTTCCTGAAAAGAGTTATTTTGTTCCAGGCCAGGGGCAGAAACATAAGTTAAAATAATATTTTCATTAGGAACAACTATTTCTGGGCTAGGCATGTTCATTGGAAAATTATTAACTACAACATCAGACTTCTTTGTGAACCAAATATGTCTCCACTAATAGCCACTAAAACAGCTAAAGGAGTTGAACCATAAATTCTCTCACTAGTAGATGATGTTGAACAAGAAGATTTCATTTGCAGAGCCTCCAATGAAATGAGGCTAGTTTCTTTAGCCCGAGTAAAAGGTTTTGATAGATCTAATGTTCCACCAGACTGTGCCATAGTTGGAAAATTTTGACCTGAAGATGTATGCACAGGATCGGATCTCACAGAAGTAGCACTTGATGATGATACAACTACCACTAAAACTGACGTATTTGGATGCTGATGTAAATTAATTGAGTGGACATATGATCCTGCTGGTATTGCTGAGTTGGAATTTAGTTTGTGAGGACTGTTGAAAGCCACAGGCACATTGGATTGTGGAGGTTTATAAGTTGAATATATTCCTCACAAAGTATTAGTGTCAGAAGTTAGTTTAACAGTCCCAGTATCTATGTGGGAATCCATGTTTGTGCCCTTTGGACCAAATTTCAACTCTTCATGAGTCTTAGGAGGCTAGCAGTTGCTGCAACACTAGAAAGGTAGTCCAAAAGATGGTTAATGTACATGTAAGGACAATTGAGTTCATCTACGTTGAATTCATGATATTATCGCAGGTTCAAACACTAACCCATCACCAAGGATTAAAATTTTCTTAACAAGTCCCCCTCACTAATAAAATACCTGAAAAAAAATTGATATTGGATATTAAATGATACAAATAGGAGGACTATGAGAAAAAATCTCCCAAAAGAGATTGCTAATTAAATTTTAAAAATTGCTATTCCTTTAAGGCATTGGATGACTCCCTGAACAATGTGTTATGGGAAAACAGAGGCTACCAGATAAGAGGCAACAATTAGAATCTTGCTGAATAACCTGGAAGCATTGAAATAGTAGCTTAAAACTGGAGAAGACTACAAGGGCTGGAATCATCAAGAAAAGTATGAGCAGAGGTGGTTCGACAAGAGACAAGAATTAGGAGATTATAGAATAACTTGATAGCATTGAAGCAGTTAGTAAGGCTGAGGGTAAACTATGGAGGTCGGATACAAATTCATCAAAAAAATGAGCTACTTACCAAAAATCCTAGCATTACCAGTAAATGATCTCTGAGGAGTGTGGGCATAAAATTCTACTATCTAATGGAATTCTGATCCATAGTGATCTAATAAAAATGCCTCCAAAGGATGGACCTAAAGAGTAAAAGATCTTGGGGAGAAAACATATATCATACAAGAATACTCTAAATTTCTTGGTTGGAAATCTTGAAAAATGACAAGCAGGAACACTTGGTTGGGTAAATCCAGGAGAGCTATTGACATGATAAATTGTATCAAGAGACGCTAACAAAAATCCCATTGGCACACCCACAATCACTAAAGAAGCATGCCAACTGTCACCAAACTTTTATCACAAAATAAGCATGTACTTTTAAATAAAAGGATAAGATGTGAGTTTTTCAAACAACTGGACTTCATCAACAGTTGTGTAATAACTAAAAGGTCATTCCAACAACTGGCTGATTAGTTGTCAATTCAGCCTAGGCCAAGTGGTTGAGAGTAGGATTGTTATCCTCAATTCAAGTTTCTCACAACATTTTACTAATAATAAAGATTGGTATATTGATTTTGTTGAGGACAAATCCAACTCTAATTATGTATTCGAGTGGTGGAGAAAATGCAGAGTTGAAAAGTGGGAAAGTTCAGATGAGAGGTAAGACATTTTTATTTATGACAATGTCCCTAGTTCACAATTTTTTTTTCTTTCTATTAGTTGGATAATGAAGCATAGCCCACAGTTCAATGTTTTCCTTCAGTAATAATCAAGTTTTAATTGCTGATAGGAAGTGCAAGAAGATGATTTATAAGTGCCAAATATCAGGGTTTGTTTCAATTGGTTGATGGTAAAAAAAATTTGGCAGTTAGTAGATTCATTATGCTTTATCTGTTCATTTTCATGAAAGAGAGAAAGAAACTTAAGGAGGGTGAATAGGAGGCAATGAAGTAAAATGGTTCTTTCTCAAAGAAGAAAGCACAAAACTTTGATATCTTGAAGTGCCAAGCTGTTGAAAGTTTGATATTTTGGAATAAGCTATAGACAGGTTAAACGGGTTGTTTTTATTTAGGGAGTATACAGTGGTAACCAAGCTGAGTAAGCAAGGATATAAGCCAATCCAAGTAGCCAAGTGAGTAGTTATGGATCGAGAGCCTTACTAGTCAGCTATGGAAGTGGGGGAAAGGGTCCAAGGGCATTCCTACCCATTAGAGGGAAACTTTAGTTTTGTTCTGCAACCTCTCCCTCTTGGCCTATAACCCTAAAACGGGAAGGTTTTGAAATATGTACGTCCTCCCCCACAAATAAAACATGGATTATTTAGGTTTTATATAAGTTTTTACGCGGGTAATGAGTGCTCATGATAACCCATTCAAATGAAAATTTACACATATATATAGTCTGAGTTTGAGTTTATCTCTGTAAGAAACCATAACCTGCAGTGCTGAGAAGGTGGCATATGTATTGGACAAAGTTGAAGATACTTACTTGGGGGTTACTGCTGAGTTGGCCAAGAAGCCTTTAGGAAAGATTTCACAATTGTATTTTGAGTATCGACTATAAATTAGTAGTAACAAGACATAACCTTTGAATATGGGCTGAATCTAAGGGTTGAAATACATTTTTGGGCATGTTTCAGTCTTAAAAGGTGATGAATAACAACGTAAAACTAGCTTTGGTAAGTTCTAGTCCAATTTTGATTGTTAAAGCTCCAATTTTGGGCATGAGCAGGGATGGTAAGAGAACTCAATTATCATTTACAAACTATTTGGAGGGGTTTTGAGTGCATTGTGTACCCTAGAGGAACAATATAAAAATTTGATATATCCTTTTGCATTAGAAAAGGTGACAAAAGTATAAACAATAGTCATAAAATCCTTAAAAAATCCAGGTTTGATGTGTTTTATGGATTCATGTGTATGAAACGAAAGCCCTATAGGGGCTGATTTACCTATGTGACCATTCATGCCTTGTTTGGAGTATTGTTCAACCCTCGTGGGGCACTCATGGCAAGTTTGGGTAGGTTTGCATGGTAGATTGTGAAGCAATTTTTGTAGTAGCATTTGGATCCTTCAGTCAAGTTGAATCCTTGAATCATTACACAAGTGGAATCCAACAAAACATTTGCTCCATATATCTATGGAATTTAACTTAATAAAGGTGCACAATATGGAATTTTATGAGAAGTTTTGGAGCTTGGGTCTCCTTTTGTTCAGTATATGTTACTTTAGGAAATAAAATTATAAAGATAACAAACAGGTTTTCTAGTTCTTCTCATAGAGATGAATATTTCAATTTGGAAATGTCCTATATGCTTGGAGGGGAGGTTGGATGAAACTAGTAAATACTTTTTTGTTGCTGTTTCAAAAGGCTTAGCTTTATAAGTCAATATAATGTACAAAGAGTAATCCTTTACATCATTGAATTTCCTCTTACCACCACAATTAGGAAGGCAATCATATCCAACTGGGATGTAATAGTAGAGGACACAATGTACTCTCCTAGAAAGGAACAAAATCTAACTCCAGCTAGATTTTTATCATGGTGTAATGTATTTGATAACAATGTGGCTGTGTTAGATGCAAAAATACCTTATGAAATCTAACATACATTAGCTTTACTAACCCTACAATCTTTTAAGAATGAAAACTAACTCTAGCCAGATTTCCATCATTGTGCATTGTGATTGATGACAATGTGGTTTTTCTAGATGAAAAGCTACATTATAAAATCTAACACACATTGTATTTCACTCATCATGCAATGATTTAAGGATGAAAGCTAACTCTAGCTTGATTTCCATCACAGTGCAATGTGATCAATGACGATCTGTTGTGCTAGATGGAAAACTACGTTATGAAAGCTAACACACTTTATCTTTCACTCATTTTGCCATGTTGTTAGAAGGAAAGCTAACTCCAGCTAGATTTGCATCATGGTGTAATGTATTTGATGACAATGTGGCTGTGTTAGATGGAAAAATGCCTTACAAAAGCTAACATACATTAGTTATTACTCACCATGCAATGTTTTAAGAATGAAAGCTAACTCTAGCTAGATTTCTAAAATGGTGCATTTTGATTGATGACAGTGTGGTTGTGTTAAACAAAAAACTACATTATGAAAGTTAACACACATTAGATTTCACTCACCGTGTAAAGATTTAATGTTGAAATCTAACTCCAAGTAGATTTCCATCATGGTGAAATGTGACAATGTGGTTGTGTTAGATGGAAAACTACCTTATGAAAGCTAATACACATTAGCTTTCACTTATCGTGCCATGTTGTTAAAAGAAATCTAACTCCAGCTAGATTTTCATCATGGTGTAATGAGCTAACACACATAAGCTTTCCTTTATAGTGCCATGTTGTTAGAAGGAAAGCTAACTCCAACTAGATTTTCATCATGGTGTAATGTATTTGATGACAATGTGGTTGTGTTAGATTAAAAACTACATTATGAAGGCTAATAGATATTAGCTTTACTCACCGTGCAATGTTTTAAGAATGAAAGCTAACTCCAGCTAGATTTCCATCATGGTGCATTGTGATTGATGATAATGTGGTTGTGCTAGATGACAAAATACACTATGAAAGCTTACACACATTAGATTTCACTCACCGTGCAACAATTTAAGGATGAAAGCTAACTCCAGCTAGAATTCCAACACAATGCAATGTGCTTGATGACAATATGGTTGTGTTACATGGAAAACTACCTTATGAAAGCTAACACACATTAGCTTTCACTCATTATGCCATGTTGTTTAAAGGAAAGCTAACTCTAGATAAATTTCCATCATGGTGTAATGAGCTAACACACATAAGCTTTCCCTTATAGTGCCATGTTGTTAGAAGGAAAGCTAACTCCAACTGGATTTCCATCATGGTGTAATGTATTTGATAACAATGTGGCTGTGTTAGATGAAAAATTACCATATGAAAGCTAACTTACGTCAGTTTTATTGACCATGCAATTTTTTAAGAACAAAAGATAACTCTAGCTAGATTTCCATCATAGTGCATTGTGATTGATGATAATGTGGTTGTGCTGGATGGAAAAAAACATTATGAAAGCTAACACATTATATTTCACTCACTGTGCAATGATTTATGGTCAAAAGCTAACTACAGCTAGATTTCCATCACAGTGCAATGTGATCAATGACGATGTGTTGTGTTAGATGGAAAACTACCTTATGAAATCTAACACACATTATCTTTCACTCACCATGCCATGTTAGAAGGGAAGCTAACTCCAGCTAGATTTTCATTATGGTGTATTGTATTTGATGACAATGTGGTTGTGTTAGATGGAAAACTACTTTACAAAAGCTAACACACATTAATTATTACTCATCGTGCAATGTTTTAAGAATGAAAACTAACTCTAGCTAGATTTCCAAAATGGTGCATTTTGATTGATGACAATGTGGTTGTGCTAAATGAAAAAATACATTATGAAAGGTAACACATATTATATTTCACTCATTGTGCAATGATTTAAGGTTGAAAGATAACTCCAGCTATGTTTCCATCACGGTGTAATGAGAGAATGTGTTAGTGTTAGATTAAAAACTACCTTATGAAAGCTAACAAACATTAGCCTTTACTCACTGTGCAATGTTTTAAGAATGAAAGCTAACTATTGAAGTAGGGTCTCGCAGCTATAGGAAAAGCTGCTATTTTGAAACGAGTAAGTCAAAGTTAACAGTACCTGAGCGGTCGAGAGGAGAAAGCTCAACCACTGCACTTAAGGCAGTGGCGAAGACATGAGGTCTCATCTACCCTCATAAAGCAAAAGGAGCAATGAGGCCGAGGTATTGAAGACGAAGGACAGAACAGGAAGTGGTGCCAGTACCCACGGTCAACGTCGGGAAGTGTGGAAGACTGGAGGAAGCTGTGGTGTGACGAAAAGCGACAGTTCAAGTACAGATAGACCGAATGTCATAGTTAAGGTTTTGGGTTACTGTTGGGAGAGGCCCATAGTGTTGTAATGGCAAGACCTTTGGGCCACCTATAAAGGGATGTATTTTGTATTGTAGAAGGTTAGCTATTCAGATAATTAACTAGTTAGCTATTCAGAAATTTAGCTAGTCAGTCGATGATTTGTTAGCTCATAGATCTTTTGTATTATAGAAGAGCTGAGCTCTGGTTCTGTTATTTAGTCTGTAGTATCTAACTATAACCAGTAGCTAACTCCTAGAGTATGTATGTAACAATCTGCAGGGATTGAGAGAGAGAGAGAGAGGAAGATTATATTGTAAGAGAAGCAATATAAGAAGAGAAGAGATCTAAGAGAGAAGGGCTCCTGGTGGTGTGCACAGAGTTACCTAGAAAATCCCAGCTGCATATGAGGTTGCAGTGGAACTATGTTTACTCTCCCAAGTTATAATATATAAACCAGTTCCCGTGGACATAGCTTCTACCCTGGAAGTGAACCACGTAAAATCAGTGTGTTATATGACTATTTCAGGTGATTGTGCTTTACTTAGTTACTATCTGTTATCTATTACATGAATTCCATATATCAGTTAGTAAATGTCTATATGTTCTCCTTCAGTTACAGCATTATACAAGGTTAAAGGCGAGTTTAAATGTATCAAGTGTCTGCTTATGAGTTTATCAGTGCTTTTTTCACACAGTAATAGTCACTCTGTTAAGTGTTTCCAGTATACTTATTCAACAAGTTAAGTATAGCGATGTGAGTGTGTTGAACCGTGAAGTTCATGTAAGTTTATTTAACACCTTTCTGGAGGTTAGCTGAGCTATTCCTCCCAGTGGGAAACCCTTTGGACCTTGAGAGTCGCATTGGGTTGTACTATAGGAGATATCACATTGACAGAAGGAGATATCGCACCGATAGAGGAGCTGTGGTGTGAGATATCACAGATAGAGAGAAACACGGAATGGAGAGTTTGTGCATCGTCCTAGTCACTGCGATGCGATAGGAGTCCTCCCCCTATCAGAGTCCACGAGGAAGGGAGAGCTGTGACTCGTAGAAAGATCTCGCTAGCTAAGAAGAGCCACGAGACACCAGGATGTTACAGAACCTGGTTAAGGACACTTGAGTCTTTATCCAACCCATCTAAGATCACTTCAGGCGATACTTTAGGCTGCTCTATGGTCTGTTGCCGAAAGGGCCAATGAGTTAGGGGTGTTGTTGGTATGTTACAAGTAAACTCGGGTCTGCCCATAGTAACCAACAAATGGTTCCGTTGCCGATTTTGAACAAACTAAATAGCTAATGTTCTATTGGCATCCTACTAAAGAAGAACTCAACCAGTGGGTTGGGTCTACAGAAAGAGAATTTGTTGTGACATAAAACAAGAGTCCTACGTTGAGTACAGAGGACTGGTTACAAAAACATATCTTCACAGACTTGCATATGATATTTTTTGCGACCTATGGAAATGAGTTGTACGATTGGTTATCAAAGTTTAATGATCAACATATATTCAAGAAGAAAAGGAACATTTTCTAGACACCGAAGCTGATTCAAACTGTCAGGAGCATCGATAATCCCATTTCACAAGCAGTGGACTTCTGGCTTGTGAGTGTGCTACAAGGCTTCATCACAGAGTTTGCAGTCAAACAAAGAAAAAGCTTCAGCGAAGCCGAGCGGTACTTCTTCAAAGGATATTGTGGTAAGTACCTGAACTCTTTAAAGTTATCCGTTAAGATGCTATTACATGAAAAAGGAGTACTTGATATATATCCAAATGTATAAGTTCAGTAAGTGTAATGTCACAAGAGTTTGAGAGTGATTTTGATGAACTTGGACGTACACGTAGTGGAAAGAAATATAAAGTAGAATTCAGATCTTCTATATTTGAAAATAGTTCAGAAAATACTAGAGAACAGAGTCACAGTAATACAGAAAGAACAGAAGGGGGTATCCCTTACCACCCTTACACCCCACAGAAATCAACCAGGACTCAGAATAATCCCGTAGGAACTCCATCTAGTAGCTCTCATACAGTACATACTACTGCTACATCACCTACATCTACACCACCGAGTGGTAGTCACACAACAAATCAACATCCACCACGTAGAAATAGAATGGGGGATGATATGAAGTTACCTACCTTTAAGGGTACAGGGGCAGAAGACCCAAAGCAGCATTGGTTTCTATGTGAAGCCGTGTGGACCATTAAAGGGATCCAAGATGATAATATTAAAATTGTATAGTTGGTCACCACACTTAGGGAATGAGCCTTAACATGGTATATGAAGTATACCTCAGCGATGCCCAGAATGCTCATACAGGTCAAGAACACCATGATCAAAGAATTTAAGAAACCTAAGTCTGAGTCACAGTGCATTATAGAGCTCAAAGACATTAAACAGTCACCTACAGAGTCAGTATGGGACTTTGATAAAAAATTCAACGCTCTCATAGACCAAGTTAGCTTTTAGTTTGCACCGGAGAAGCATAAGGAATGGTTTATTGCAACACTACTCCCCCATATCAGACTGCCACTGATGCAGCAGAAACTCCAGATGCAAGATGACGCGTTGGAGATGGAAATGAAACTAGAGGCATCACCTCTATCTGAGACTAGTATAGGTGTGACAAACCTGCAGAACCAGTTAGCTAATCTCACCTTACAGATGCATGCGATTAAGAAAGGAAAAGAGATTGCACAAAAATATGGTGTATAAAGTGTAAAGCACAAGGCCATACTAAATATAACTGTCTAGTATTTGTTGAATATCTAGCAAGTGGGGCTCCTAAACCCTTAGCACAGATGCAAGGGCCATCATGTGAACTATGCAGAATAAGAGGACATCCACCTTAGCAATGCCCTTTACTTCATAAGTATGTACAGACACCTAAGAACTTATACTGTAACTTCTGTAAGTCCATAGGACATGATGAACATAATTGTAGATCTTATGATCTCATGGTAGAGAGAAAACATGACTTATACAGAGTCCAATCAGAGACACCAGGTCCAGCAGCAGCACCACAGCATGAACCAGCGCATGTTGTCTGTGGAGGAGGACTCAGAGGACGATGCTGTGGAGGAGGCTTTGGCCGTGGTCGTGGAACGATCACTTGTTACAACTGTGGAGTTGTAGGACATTATGCTAGGGACTGTCAGAGCCCTACTACCACACGTAACTATCGCAAATCTTACGATCACACTATAGAATAATGTCCTACCTTGATAGCCAAGATCAGGGAACCTAAGCCAGCAGTACACTAGAACATTCAGCTTATTGCTACTGAGCAGAAGCAACCAGAACTAAGAGTCAACATTGTGACTCGCAGTGGTGCTTCCACGACTGGGACATCACCGGATACTGAAAAGAACATAGGTCCGGAGTGGGTGTGCAAAGCTACTACTAAATCAACACCGCTCGACCTACAGAAGAATAACGAAACATTTCAGGAAGATAAAACTTTCTTTAATGACCCTACGCAATCAGGATCGTAGGTACAGCCATCTAGGGGCATACCACAGCAAACACCATGTGGCATTATCCCTGTACAGATATCGCAGGCTACCACATCGGGAAAGTGCGAAGAGGATGAGTCAATAGGAAGTGTACAGTCCTTCCTGCGGAGTTTCTTAAAACTCGTGATAAATGAGAAAGCTATCGGAGAGCTTCAGAAAATCATAGATTAGTGTCAACCATCTTCTTTTGTGAGTAGTGCGCAGTGTGCTATTCATAATATTATGGGATATACAAGAACAGGAAGAGAGATGCAACTCACAGCACAAGTTGGAGAATTTGAAATGGATGAGGTAATCCTAGACTTAGGATCGCAAAATAATTTTCTGACTAAGCAGACATGGGAACAGATGGGTAGCCCTAAGTTAGTCAGATCACCTATCCATCTGAGACTAGCCAATCAGCAATGGGTATCACCACTGGGTCAATTACCGCAAGTGCTAGTTGACATTGACAAAGTTTGCAGCTTTGTGGACTTTGAAGTTATATAAATCATTGGCGATAGTAGACTATACCCAGCACTACTAGGTATTGATTGGGAAATCGGTAACATGGCTGTTATTGATTTAAAGAAAAGATAGATGACCTTCAAGGACAATCATATTTGGGTCATCGCACCGTTGGATCCTTTTCAGTGTCCCAGATATATTGAACCCATCCGAGCAGAGGATGAGGCACGTAATATGCAGAGCCTCTATCAGATGACGGCCAATCAGAGTGACTACATCAATCCAAAAGTAGAAGGGAACATTAGTTGGTGATGCGACAGCTCATGCACATCAGACTCGGATGTTGGTCTAGAGAACTGGCAGAACAGACTTTACGAAGTCTCAGCTCGTAGATGTGCGTTTATGACTAAGTCACTGCGATGGATTGGCACAGATATTAAGGATACTCCATCATTTGATGGCTTAGTAGATGTCAATGAATTTTTAGAGCAGTTTGAACAGGAAATTCCTCAGGAAGAGAGGATGTCAGTCATTGACCTTGCAGTAAGATCCACACCTACAAGATGGTGGCATGCACATAGAGAACATATCACATCATGGGATGACTTCAAGAGATTGATGCCGATCAGGTTTTCTAATGACAAGGAGTATCTACAACAGAGGTACACAAGAGAAAGTGACCCCAGGTCACATATTAAAATGTGTGAACAGAATTGGTTGGACATTCCAGAGGATGAATGGGTTCACCTATTCATTCACACTTTAGACCAAATTCTAAAGAACTGGTACACTGAGATCGAGTTGCGCAAAGGAACCATTACATGGTCACTTATGATATATAGCTTTGAACACACTTTCACTTTTGAATCTGAGTATCCAAGTATTGATCAGGCCCTAGACGTCATAAAGACTAAGATATTTGACGACTGTACCCTATAAGTACATACTCAACCTGAGTGGGCCATCCAGTTAGAAGATGCACTCGAGTGTTATAACTTTGCGGCAGAACTAGAGGATGAGGATGAGGATCCTCACAGCATCAACATTCCATAGTCAGAAGGGACTCGCGATGTATTGGAACGAAGCTACATATTTTAGCTATCACAGACCCCATCAAGATTAAAAAGATCAATATTGGCACAGACACAGAGCTAAAGTTTGCCTCTATTGGAGACTATTGGGATGATGAAATGGTAGCACACATTGCAGATCTATTACACAACTATCAGGACTTATTCCCCACTAAGTTCACAGAAATGAAGGGAATAGTAGGATATCTGGGAGTAATGAGGATACCATTGAATGAGGATTCTAGGCCAGTTAAACAGTGTCCATACAGATTAAATCCATGGTATAAAGAAAAATTTAAGGATGAGATCGATAAGATGCTAGCAGCAGGCATCATTGAGCTCCTAGAAGAAAGGTAATGGGTTAGTCCCATAGTCATGCAAGAAAAGAAAACCAAAGGAGAAATTAGAATTTGTGTCGATCTGCGTAAACTCAATGATGCATCACTTCATGAACCATTCCTGACACCATTTATTGATGAAGTGTTAGACAATGTGGGAGGACAGGAGGTCTACTCCTTCACTGATGGATTTTCAGGCTATCACCAGATCAAAATCCATCCAGAATATCGATATAAGACCACTTTTGTGACAGAATGGGGCTCATTCCAATATACGGTAATGCCCTTTGGTCTTAAAAATGCACAGCTATCTTTTCAAGAGTAGTAGTTGCTGTATTTAAAGAATACATCCATAAATTCCTAGAGGTTTTTTTTGATGATTGGACTGTATTTGGATTAATTGACAAGAACATAGGATATTTAAGACTGATGTTAGAGAAATGTAGGTAGTACCAGATTTCTCTGAACTTGAAAAATGTATATTTTGTGCGCCATTTGGTATTTTGTTGGGTCACATTGTTTGCAGACAAGGCTTGATGGTAGATCCTGCAAAGATTGCCATCATTGTAAATATTCTAGTACCCAACTTAGTCAAGCAATTAAGGACAGTACTTGGTCACACTGTGTACTATAGAAAATTCATCAAAGGTTATGCAAAGATCACAACACCTATGGAAAAGATGTTAAAGAAAGACGTCAAATTCCTATGGAATGAGGAATGCCAGAAAAGTCTAGACACTCTCAAAGAAAAGATGGTTACAGCACCCATCTTAGTATTTCTAGACTGGACCAAGCCATTTCATGTACATGTGGATGCATCTGGAATCGCACTAGGGATCGTCTTAACCCAGCCAGGAGAAGGGGGTATCGATCACCCTATAGCGTACTCAAGCAGAAAGCTATCCACTACAGAAAAGAAATACACCACTACAGATAGAGAAGGTTTAGCTATGGTATATGCTCTACAGAATTTTAGGCACTACCTCTTGGGTGCTTCAGTCAAGATGTTTACTGACCATTTCGCTTTAAAGTACTTGGTCAATAAGCCAGTGTTAGGGGGAAGAATCTGTAGATGGTTACTCCTGTTTCAAGAGTATGATTTTGAAATCATTGTAAAACCAAGAAGATTAAATGCCGGACCTGATCATCTATGGCGGATAGGGTCAGGAGAAGAACCAAGTAACCTAGAGGACAATTTGCCAGATGCGCAATTGTTTGCTATTCAGATCGCAGATGAGTACTACGCTGATATCATTCAATTTATCACCACAGGATGGACACCCATTGAGCTTACTAAGCATCAAAAGAAATATCTATTTGTTAAAGCAGCAGACTTCACATTGATCGCAGGGAACTTATACAAGTTAGGTCCAGATGAAGTCCTGTGTAGATGCATTATGCCACATGAGAAAGAGGCCATTATCAGAGAAGCACACTCAGGTGCTGCAGTAGGTCATTTCGTAGGAAAGCTGACTGCTCATAAAATATTAGCTGCAGGATTATGGTGGCCTACTTTACACAAAGATACTAAGGAGTTTTGCATATGCCACGATATCTGCCAGAGGGTAGGAAAACCTTCACGAAGAGATGAAATGCCGCTGCGACCATAGATTATGCTGCGTGCATTTGACAATTGGGCTATAGATTTTGTGGGTCCTATCAACCCACCAGGAAAATGAACTGGTGCAAGATACATCATCAGAAGAACATAATACCTCACCAGATGGGCAGAGGCCAAAGCAGTAAGGAATTGTGATGCTTCTACAGCTGCACAGTTCATTTTTGAAAGCATCATCAGTATATTTGGATGTCCAGTAATTTTGATGAGTGATCAAGGCACACATTTTTTGAATCGCACTATTGAAGCCTTGATAGAGGAATTCCAGATACAGCACCATAAGAGCACTCCCTACCACCCAGAAGCTAATGGTACAGTGGAGGCCTTTAACAAGATTCTAGAAAATGCTCTTGCTAAGATCTGTAAAATCCAAAGAAATGATTGGGACCTCAGGGTTAACGCTGTATTATGGACTTATAGGACTACATGCAAGAAACTTACAGGGCACACACCTTTCAGCTTGGTGTATGGACAAGAGGTTGTTATGCCTATGGAATATATTATTCCCAGTTTAAGAGTTGCTCAAATTACCGGGATGGCTGATACAGAGATGATGAATGAAAGACTAGCGCAGGTGCTTTCCTTAGAGGAAGACAGATTCATCACAGGATTCCATCAAAAAGTACAGAAGGCACAAGAAAAATCTTGGCATGATAGGCACATTAATAGTAAGACTTTTCAGACAGGAGACCTAGTGCTCCTTTATGACAGTAAGTTTATTAATTTTCCAGGAAAGTTCAAAACACACTAGTTGGGGCCATATCAGATTCAGCAAGTTACAGAAGGAGGTGTCGTTCATCTCAACAAACTGAACGAGGAGATTCTTCCCACGTTGATTAATGGTAGCAGGCTCAAGCTCTATAGTGATAGCCACTCCACCTCTTAGGCATAACTCAGATAGTGTATGAAAGTGCAGATGCCCAGTGTAGTTGAAAGGAGGCATCGCACCGGGAATTAGTCTACACCGGAAGATATTCTAAGTACAAGGAATCGCATGAGGACGGTTCATTTTGCGCAAGTCATAGGATGATTGCGAGAAAAAAATAAAATAAAATAAAATAAAAAATAAATTTTTTTGGAGTAAGTTGTTTTGCGCAGGTGATGCAGTGAGGCATCGCAGCAAGGTGATGTTTCCCCATGCCACGTAGCCAGTGCTGAAAAAGGACAGAGGGCCAATCACTTCACCCTCTGACAAGAAGTTAATCTAGATATGACAGGTATCCATTGCCGTAGATTTGGCAACAGTATAATGATCTTTTCTGATTTGGTAAAATATTCGATGAGATGGGCGCCTGTACACACGTTTCGAGGGAAATTTGATCGGATTTCAGCAATTAATGAGGATCGAAATGATGGGTGTTGTCTTGTCCATGCAATTAATATTGCCGACGGGTCTAGTCTACATGATCGTTGAGTCACAGAGTATCACCTTTGCTATAAATATAAAGATCATCCATACAGAAGGGTTACTTTGGCAATTTCAGAGAGCTATAGAGCAAGTTGCAGAGTTTTCCTTGTGCAGAGATACCCCAGTTTCAGAGTGCTAGTTTTTCCCAATTTCGCAGCCATTTCCCATCCAGATTATTGCACTGAGTGGGTTCTGTCCAAGGAGGAACCTTTAGAAGACATTGTGAGATGATTCCAGAGTGGTGGCCTCCAGTCTGCTATGACGATGCCACCCGAGGTTGTGAAATTAGGTGCATAACAGGTCAGACAGTCACCAAGGATGAGAAGTCAATCTCATATAGTAGAAGACTCCGGTCCAGATCAGGAAGAGGAAGTTCACATGGCAGCAAAATATATTGTGCCGAGAGTCGAGGACGCACCAGAGGTAACCATTCCCAAGGGTGCTAAGTTTCTTATTCCACTATCGGCCATTGACCCTCGTATAAAGAAAGATGGAGACCTATTAGGATATGTCCCTGTTCTCAAATTTATAGACTATAACCTTGGAGATAGTAATACATATCCTCAGTTTCAACCGGACCGGTATCTTACAGTTCAGAGGAACCCAAGGATCACTACAGACGAGTTTGTTCCTATGGAACATATCCAGCTTCTTGAGTGCTCAGGTTTGCTCAATTTGTTGAGAATACCACATTTTGGACGAGGTGTAGAGGTTAATGCTGTGGTGTGTGTACTACTGTCCCGTGTACATGGAGGTTACCTCTGGTTGGGTAACTGGGTTGATTTGAATGTCAGCCTGATACACCACATCACTGGGCTGTCCAAGACTGGTAAGGACCCGCAGACACATATATCAAGTAAGGGCAAGGATTCCAAGCTACCAACGGCCCTAGTTACCAAGTATAAGCTATAGAGAGGAGGTCAGGCTTATGACCTCATAGCAATAGCAGACGATACACTCATATTTACATCCAGTCTGCTTGCAGGCAGACTGTTAACCAAGTTTCTCCCAAAAGAAGTCACGGGATCAGTAATTCACCTTGCCATACAGGTTGCAGAAGGTGAACAGTTTAATTGGTCTTTATTTTTATTAAATATTTTTAACCAAGATTGTTTAAAAGCACAACATGAGGCAAACCACCCCTTCCATTTCTCGTGGTTGCTTATACTATGTGCATTCATCAGGTGGAAGGAGTCGCCCCATACTTAGTTCCTACAGATACGAAGTGGAGACTGTAGAGGCACGCGCTATGCAAACTTATGGGATAGCAACAGCCCAACCAAGAAAAAGATCAATGCAATAGTATTCTATGAATACTATAACCTGTTGAAGAGAACCATCTAGGAGACACCACGGATCAGCACAGAGGTTGTGGACATATATGACAATCGGCTTGATTTCATGATAGACAACCATAGAATCTTCCTAAGGCCAAAAAGGTGTAGAACGAATAATTGGGCTAATGGTTGGTTCAGGATGACAGTGCAGGACATAGAAGATGTCATCAAAGATTTTGGTGAAGAGTGGAAAAAGGAATTAGAAGATGCCACAGCAGAAAAGAAACCCACAGATACCCCACCCCTAGACCAAACATACAAACGAAAAGAGAAAGTGGGTTCCAAGAGGAAAGACCCACAAGAAGTGCAACCAGAGGCACAGAAGACGAAGAATGGAGAAGAAGAGACATGAGAGGCACATAAGAGGAAAAAATACAAGGCCACAAAGCCAGATTTAGAGACTGCACTAACTGATGATGACTATGAGCAAATCGCAGCAAGACTCAAGGAGAAAATGAGTGATACATTTCGGGCGATCCAGACATCGCAAAACAAGTTGCAGAGTGTGATAGATAAGCAACTTATGGAGTTAAAAGCAATCACTAAGAATACTGCCATGATACAGGTTCCGCCAGTAAAAGTGACAGCAGGAGAAATTTCAACATAATCAATTTCCCGCGAGGAAATATTGGCAAAAGATCACATCAATTCAGTGTTAGTACCACCAGGGAGCATCCGATTCCCTGCGTCGATGATGGATGTATAGATATATATTAGACAACCTGTTGAGGTTAACCTCACAGAGTTCCCAATTGATCAATTACAAATGATCCAGTAGCAGCTAAGCACAGAGCTCAAGGATAGGGAGCTTACAACTTATAAACAAAACACCCAGCTCAGACAAAAGAATGCAGAACTCACTGCAAGCTTTCAGAAAAAGGCAGAGGAGTTAAGAACATATGAAGAAAGAGAATAGGACCTCAGTCAGGCCCTACAGAGCATCGCATTAGAGTTACCCCAGTGTAACATTGAAACTGCAATGCCTCTCATGCAGAAGGTAAGAAGAGTTGCAAACAGAGCAAATGCTCTAGAAGAGACAGTGACTAAGATGGAAGAAGACCACAAAGCACAGATTGCTGAGCTTGAGGCTTGAGCACCAGGCACACCCCAGGTAGACAAGGAAGCAAGGACAGAGACCTTTAGACTCACGGTTACAAATATGAAGAGTCGCATAGATGACGCACAATCACTACTAGATGAGGCGACAAAGACATGGTCGGAGCTAGAAGAGCCCCTGGAAAAACTAGAATTGCAGCAGAGCATCCAAAACATAGAGAAGGCCACAACAGCAATGAAGGAAGAAGTCAAGAGCTTAGGAGCTCTTGCAAAGATGATGAAGACAATAGAGATAAACCACCTGCAACAGGAATCCTAGCAGTTGTGAGCAAGAGAGATACGATTCAATAACCTGCTTCAACCCTATCAGGAACAAATCACAGAGCTAGTCGATACGGTTGAGCAGAAGGTCAAGGAGTTCACTACAAGCAGAAGTGACACTGAAGTTACAGAATATTCAAGAATCAATCAAGCTATGCTTGAAATGCCACAAGAGTGTGTCGAAGCTATGGAGAAAGAAGTCGCAGGACTTCAACAAAGATTTACAAGGACTTTGCAGGAAGCCAAGGAGAATCTACAGCAAGAGAAACCAGCTGTTAGTGGCTCAGAGGCAAGCCACAAGTAAGTGTTGGGGGACTATTGGATTAGGGTCCTGTAGCTACAGGAAAAGCTATTCTTTTGAAATGAGTAAGTCAAAGGTAACAATACCTGAGCAGTCGAGAGGAGAAATCTCAACCATTGCACTTAAAGAAGCGGTGAAGACAGGAGGGATTAGCTACCCTCATAAAGGAAAAGGAGCAATGAGGTCGAGGTATTGAATACGAAGGATAGAAAAGGAAGCGGCGCCAGTACCCACGGTCAGCGTCGGGAAGCATGGAAGACTGCAGGAAGCTGTGGTGTGACGGAAAGTGGCAGTTCGAGTACAGATAGATTGACTCTCACAGTTAGGGTTTTGGGTTACTGTTTGGAGAGGCCCACAGTGTTGTAATGGTGAGACCTTTAGGCCACCTATAAAGGGATGTATTTTGTATTGTAGAAGGTTAGCTATTCAAATAATTAACTAGTTAGCTATTCAGCTAGTCGGGCAGTCTGTTAGCTATTCAGACATTTAGCTAGTCAGTCGATGATCTGTTAGCTCATAGATATTTTGTATTATAGAAGAGTCAATCTTTGGTTTTGTTATTCAGTCTGTAGTATCTTACTGTAACCAGTAGCTGACTCCTAGAGTGTGTATGTAACAATCCACAGGGATTGAGAGAGAGAGAGAGAGAGAGAGGAAGAGTATATTGTAAGAGAAGCAATATAAGAAGAGAAGAGATCTAAGAGAGAAGGGCTCTTGGTGGTGTGCGCAGAGTTACCCAGAAGATCTTAGCTGCATATGAGGTTGCAGTGGAGTTGTGTTTACTCTCCCAAGTTATAATATATAAACTAGTTCCCGTGGACGTAGATTCTACCCTGGAAGTGAACCACGTAAAATTAGTGTGTTATATGACTATCTCATGTGATTGTGCTTTACTTAGTTGCTATCTATTATCTGTTACATGAATGCCGTATATTAGTTAGTAAATGTCTGTATGTTCTCCTTCAGTTACATCATTATAGAAGGTTAAAGGTGAGCTTAAATGTATCAAGTGTCTTCTTATGAGTTTATCAGTGCTTCTTTCACACAGTAATAGTCACTCTGTTAAGTGTTTCCAGTATACTTATTCAGCAAGTTAAGTATAGTGATGTGAGTGTGTTGAACTGTGAAGTTTGTGTAAATTTGTTTAACACACTATTGGAGGTTAGCTGAGCTATTCCTCCCAGTGGGAAACCCTTTGGACCTTGAGAGTCGCATTCGGCCATACTATAGAAGATATCGCATTGACAGAAGGTGATATCGCACTGACAGAGGAGCTGTGGTGCGAGATATCACAGATAGAGAGAAATGCGGAAGGGAGAGTTTGTGCATCATCCCAGTCGCTGCGATGCGATAGGATTCCTCCCCCTATCAGAGTCCGCGAGGAAGGGAGAGCTGCGACTCGCAGAAATATCTCACTGGCTAAGAAGAGCCACGACACACTAGGATGCTATAGAACCTAGTTAAGGACACTTGAGTCTTTAGCCAACCCATCTAAGATCACTTCGAGTGAGACTTCAGGCCACTCTATGGTCTGTTGCCGAAAGGGCCAGTGAGTTAGGGGTGTTGTTGGTATGTTACAAGTAAACCTGGGTCTGCCCATAGTAACCAACACTAACCCCAACTAGTTTTTTATCATGATGTATTGTGATTTATGACAATGTGACTTTGTTAGATAGAAAACTACACCATGAAAGCTTACACACATTAGATTCCACTCACCGTTGAATTATTTAAGGATGAAAGCTAACTTCAACTAGATTTCCAACACAATGCAATGTGATTGATGACAATGGGGTTGTATTACATGGAAAACTACCTTATGAAAGATAATAACATTAGCTATAACTCATCAGGCCATGTTAAAAAAAAATCTAATTCCAGCTAGATTTTTTTCATGGTGTAATGAGCTAACACACATAAGCTTTCCCTTATAGTGCCATATTGTTAGAAGGAAAACTAGCTCTAGCTAGATTTTCATCATTATGTATTGTATGTGATAACAATGTGGCTATGCTAGACGGAAAACTACATAAGCTTTCCCTTATAGTACCATGTTGTTAGAAGGAAAACTAGCTCTAGCTAGATTTTCATTATGATGTATTGTATGTGATAACAATGTGGCTGTGCTAGATGTAAAACTACCTTATGAAAGCTAACATACATTAGTTTACTCACCGTGCAATGTTTTAAGAAGGAAAACTAACTCTAGCCACATTTTCATCTTGGTGAATTGTGATCGATGACAATGTGGTTGTGCTAGATGGAAAACTACATTATGAATGCTAACACACATTAGATTTCTCTCACTGTGCAATGATTTAAGGACGAAAGTTAAGTCCAGCTAGATTTCCAACATGGTGCAATGTGTTTGATGACAATGTGGCTATGTTACATGGAAAAATACCTTATGAAAGATAACACATATTAGCTTTCACTCATCGTGCCATGTTGTTAAAAGAAAACCTAACTCCAGCTATATTTCCATCATGGTGTAATGTATTTGATGATAATGTGGTTGTGTTAGATGAAAAACTACTTAATGCAAGCTAACATACATTAGCTTTACTCACCGTGCAATGTTTTAAAAATGAAAGCTAACTCTAGCTACATTTTAATCACGGTGCATTATGATTGATGACAATGTGATTGTGCTAGATGAAAAACTACATTATGAAAGCTAACATATATTATGTTTCACTCATCGTGCAATGATTTAAGGATGAAAGGTAACTCCAGCTATAATTCCATCATGGAGCAATGAGATCGATGACGATGTGGTTGTGTTAGATGAAAAACTACCTTATGGAAGGTAACACACATTAGCTTTCACTCATCGTGCCATGTTGTTAGAATAAAATTTAACTCCAGGTAGATTTGCATCATGATGTAATGTATTTGATGACAATGTGGCTATGTTAGATGAAAAAATACCTTACTAAAGTTAACGCACATTAGCTATTACTCATCGTGCAACGTTTTAAGAACAAAAGCTAAATCTAGCAAGATTTTCAACATAGTGCATTTTGATTGATGACAATTTGGCTGTGTTAAATGGAAAACTACATTATGAAAGCGAACACACATTATATTTCACTCACCATGCAATGATTTAAGGTCAAAAGCTAACTCAAGCTATATTTCCATCATGGTGCAATAACTACTACATTTCGATCCAAAATCAGACGGTGCGTGGATTTCTTTTTTTAAACCTACCAAAAATCACAAAGATATTTTTTTTTGTTGAAAATGTGGCCATAAGCGTCGCTTAAGAGATGGCGTCTTGAGTGAGTGGAAACTATCCTACCTAGAAAAAAATTGATTTCAATAACACACATGCATTATATAATGCACACACATGAATTTCCCATAAATTTCTACCTTGATATCAATTTTTTAAGTTTTGTTTTCCAGTTTTTCAGCTCATCTCAAAGACCTTGAAGAGATATCCATGATTATTTTATGATGCTTTTTATGTTTCTACATATATAATTTCTTATTTTCATAGTAATATAAAATAAAGCTATATGACATGATCAACAACTCCTTGGATTAAAAAAATGCATTGGATGAAAGCAATGGGTGGTAAGG